>WBZZ01004368.1:45000-90000 GCA_019918135.1 Paulinella micropora
TGGAAGTGTTGGAACTGCCCTTGCGGGGGTGTCATTAGAGCTTATCGTCAATTCTTCGTACTCCCCTCACGGGTGAGACGATGGAGGCGCATGTGCAGAAATGCATCAGCCATTGACAGAGAAGCACTATTATTATTATTATTATTATTATTATTATTATTATTATTATTATTATTATTATTATTATTATTATTATTATTATTATTGAGTCTTTGGAGCGGAGCCGCGTCACCGAACGGCCCCGTGCTACCAATGGAGGCACATGTCCGACAGGATCAAAGGCCAATTGACTGATAAATCTATTATTATTATTATTATTATTATTATTATTGTTATTATTATTATTATTATTATTATTATTATTATTATTATATAGCATAGTTTAAAGAGGGGAGTATAGATACTAGCTTTAGTATAACTAGCTAGTGTGTGTGGCCTTCTATCAGTGAGCCTTTCTCTGTCCTTTTTTTTTTTTAGTGATTCCCTCTAACGGGAAGCGCTGCCATTTTTTTCATGTGTATTTCAAACTTTAGGTATGCCATGCTGAGGGCTAGCAAGGCGCCGATATATGTGGCACACCGTGGTGGTGGCTACGGAGTCTTTGCTGATAATACCTTCCTCCTTCTTTTCAGCTTGGGCTCCTCGAACCAGGAGGAAAGTCTTTGCGTGCTGCAGATCATGCTGCATTTTCTGATCATTTCACTATGAAAATTGGGAGTTCCCTGCAAACAGGGATGCATCCAATTAAATTCATTAACGAATCGAGCAGGAATGCAATGCATCTCATCAACTCTTCATCGCAAGGGTTCAACAAGCTCGACGATGACACTTGCCGACCGAACGTGAAGGTAAATTATGTTAGTTGTTACATACATCCATGCAATGTAAGTTTTTGTTACGTGTGTTGCATTTTTTCTATAAATATTGTTGTAAATAATGTCAGGTCAGCAAGGGTACTCCTATTGTGACTGTCACCACCGCAATATCGAAAGATCAAGAGATTTTGCTCAGCTATGCGCCTAATCCAGACCTAGAGATAGCTACGCTGCCAAGCGATGCACATCCGGTCTGGTTGAAAGAGCCTGCCAAGGAAGGAGCTAAAATCCCAGTTTTCCTGTTCGAGACTGACATTGGTCATGTATGTTTCATCGTTCCTGAGAAAGAACATCCGCTTCCACTTAAGTCAATTTCCTTGCTTCATGAAGCAAAGGTTGAACTTTTAGCGTCGGTCAGCAGTATTAGTTCTGATGGAAAGCAACCGCTCTCCAGGTCATCATCTATTCCGCCGGAAAAAAAGAGGAAGCTTCTCGACAGCGTGTCCTCAATTTCAGATAGTCGCCGCACGCTTCTGCCCAGGGAAAGCTCGGACATTACAGTCATCACAGAAAAATCAAGCTTGAGTGATGCACAGGTAAAAAATAAATAAATGAAAATTATTACTGAGAAGATTCTTTTTTACAGGCAGGTGTTCCTGACGTTGATGCTAACCTCGACAGCTGGAAACAGTCAGACAGTTCTACTGTCACTACAGGATATGATGTTAGTAGCTGCAGCAGCTCTAGACTATATCTTCCTACTGGCTCCATGGTAATTTTTTTTCTCTACCTGTCTATGTTCATGCTGGTTAATGTTCATAAGCGATCTTGTTTGCGTAGAACGTCGACGAAGAGTGTTCAGATACGGATTCAAACGGTGATGCTGCATCTATCAACCCTGGATTGCTTCCTCCTCTGGTCGGCGTGGACGATGCGGAATTATCCAACGAGCTTCGATTGAACTTCGACGAGCTTATGGAATCGAATGAGCTGTTGTATAACATCATGAGATTATCACCAATTCCTTACAGCAGACCACGTAAGAATCCAACGCGCCCCTACACGATGAAAAGTCGCACGAAAGGTGCAGTGAAGCTTCAGAGACCGTCTGCGCTCCAAAAACTGTTGGGGATTACCTTCGCCGACTTGGACAGGGAAGTTAAGTCTGTCTGCTGCAAAAAGTGGAAGTGTTATTCATTTATCGACACGCGTGATGTGCTTTACACGAGAGCGAAGAATGCGTCATCGTCTCTCAGTGAGCTTTATTCTTGGGCAGCTTCGCAGCTTGAATCGTTTCAAACAAAAACTGGATCGTTTCAGTATATGTATTTAACGGAGGCTGTGTGCAAAGTAGCCTGGCAGCGTATCTACGGGATCGGTGATAAAGTTTTGTCAAGAGCACACAAACTTCTTGCAAATAACACGAAGGTTTTGACAAAAAGCTACTCAACCGTTCCTGAAACAGAAGATGTGGTAGCAGTATTACTCTGCGAGAAGTTCATGGAGAGTTACCCGGAGATATGCAGCGACGGAATATGGAGGATGCAAGAAATGGCTCAGGACGCAGGAGTCCAAAACTATGTTCGCGAGAATTGGAAAGATATGTGCCTTCGGTTTGGTTGTTCGAAACGAGTTGATCCAAATAATCCTCCGACAGACAATACGATCAACAAAGTTTGGCGCATGGATTTTCCGCACGTCAAGTTTGTCAGAGGTATTATGCATATTTTCGTTATCATTACTTATTACAGGTTTGTTTTGCAGAAGGAGATTTCTCAAAATGCGAGATCTGCACAGAGCTTGCTGCTGATCATTCTAACGGTTTCAGGACTGAAGTAGAAGCTCAAGAATGGCGTCGCCGTAGCAGGCTTCATCACAAAATTCACAGGGCGTGCCGCGTTGCCAGCATGCAGCGCAAGAAGGCAGCACCAGCAGATTTTGCTGCCACAGTCATATCAGCCGATATGAAACCGCCAGTGAAGATCCCATCTTGCCGCCGCGCCGCGAAAGATTTCAAAGGAAAAATTGTGTTTCGCCTTTGCGTTGGAATCAATACCTGCTACACTACCGATACGCATTTTATTCTGACGTACCTTGAAGGCGCGGTAGAACACGGCGCGAACAGCAACATTACTATGCTTGCCGCACTTTTACATTGGCAACTTTGGAACCCTCGCACAATGCAAGCGTGGAAATTATATCTTGAGTGGGACGGAGCTGGTGATAACACCGCGTGGGCGATGCTGGGTTTCCTTGGGCTCAATGTCGTTGACAGAGGAATCCGTTTCCAAGTAGAGTCACATCGCAAGCCACCAGGGCACGGGCACGATGGAGATGATCAGGAATTTCCAGTTATGGATATCGGGTGGAAGAGCACCTTCCTGACAACTAACATCGCTCAAGCGTTATTAAAGCTCATTCTTGCATTCAAGAAGCAGCACAAGAAGAGGCATGTGCTGGTTGTTCTCGGATGTAACTACGACTGGATGACTCATTTTAGCCCGTGTATGAACAAGAGTTTCAAAAACTACAACAAACCCTTGGCATATAGAATCACCAAGAAAGATCCTGACGCTTTGCCGACTGTAGAGATCGCTACTTGGGGAGACGCACAGGATTTTCATGGAGTGCGTGATGATCCCAGAGGAGAACCGATCAATTTGTTTATCGGACGCCCCGGTAATAATATTATCTATCTTTCTCTTTCTCTCTCTCTCTCTATATATATATATATATCTCTCTCTCTCTTTCTCTCGTTCTATCTATCTATCTCTCTCTCTATTTATGACAGCGACCGACATGCCTCCCAAGCTTCCAGTCGGCTACTTCGTCAATCCGCGCCTGAAGAAGGATATTCGTCCTTTGGCTACTAAATACCTAGGGCCGGATGAGCGAGCACATGTGGAGGAAATGTTAGCAGGTGGAAATTTGACCAGAGTAGAGGTGGATGGAGATTACTTCGAAGGCGGCCTGCCCGGCCGTCCTGCTCATATGTCCTGTGTCGATGCAAAAGGCAAGGAATGGAGAGCAGAATTTCGATTGATCGACGAGCTACCTGTAAATTGGATGGAGTTGCCTCAAGAACGACAGGAGAAAATGAACGCACTTACGCGTTTGACCGATGAAGAGCTGCTGTCCTTACCACGCACTTATTTTGTTAATGAAGGACGTCCTCCAGCTCACCCGAGATGGCGTGGTGCAAGACAGCTTACTAGCGAAGAAAAGCAGGAGCAGGATTTAGCATTTGGAAATGCTTCTGAGCCTTGGCGGAAAATTCTCACGTTGCTAAGATCGTCAGAGGAAAAAAAGCAATTTGCGTCCAAGCAGATGGTAGTTAGCGAATTGAAATCATGGATGAGAATGCATGGTGTTGCAACGCAAAACTCCGATCGGAAACAGTTCAAGAAGGCAGAGCTTATTGAACAAGCGTGGAACCATTTCGAACGATGCGACTGTGGGTTCCCTGAGGAAGAAGAGCTTGGTGCTGCTCAGCCTGCAGAACCAGTGGCAGATTCAGAGGATGACTTATCTGATACTTCATCTTCCAGTTCATCAACTGACTCATCGTCTGATCGATCTTCTGGTTCAGAGGAAGAAAAGCATGGTATTAGTTTTCTTCTTCTTCTTCTTCTTCTTCTTCTTCTTCTTCTTCTTCTTCTTCTTCTTCTTCTTCTTCTTCTTCTTCTTCTTCTTCTTCTTGTTCTTCTCCTCCTTAACATGATGCTATCCATATTGTAGATGATTCAGATCGCTCCGACGCAAGTTGGAGAATGCGTAACTCAGGAATCCGTTTGCGCGGACGTCGCCGCGCACGTCGTGCTGCGGGTGGACGTGGACGTGGACGTGGACGTGGTCGTATGTGATTATTTTTTTTGAATGAATTTTTCTGGGTCCGACTTTTTCATAATGGTTTTTGTCAAGGGCAACTGCAACTGTAACGCTTCTTCTAAAAACTGAAATTAGAAATTTGTTTAACTCTGATAATGCACCAGAATCTGATGTGAAGCGTCCTCCCTCCGACCCATTCCCCCCCCCACCCCCCCCCTCCCCCCTCTACGTACCAGCGTACGTCACAGCGGGCAAACAGAATTTTTTGAAGGAAAACCATGTCTTAATATAGTAAAATGCTTAATATAAGCAAGAATAAACAGTAAAAGCAAATTCTGCATGTTCGGCATTGTTATCATCATAGATTCATGGTAGCCGGGACTACGAAAAAGTAGAAAAATTACCGTGTCGGACCGGTTCCTGCCCACCTCTGAAGATGAAGTTAAAGTGTATTACAATTAATAAAAACATATTTTAATATTATTTTTATATGTTCTGCAATCAGGGAATTCATTTCCTTTCATTTCCACACGTTTTCAAAAAAGTCCATATACTTCATGGAAAATTTCGGAAAAAGGGATACCCCCAAGATTGTCGAATGTTTAGTTATATTATCAATCATTCAGAAAGTCAAAATTTCAACGAGCACACCGATCATACATAAAAACATTGAACAATTCTGTGAGTGGGCGTTGGGTGTAAAACATAAGGGTTATACATTCATAGCACATAATGCGCGGGGGTATGATTGTCAATTTGTGCTAAAATGGTTAATTGAAAAAGTTATAACTCCATTTGTAATCTATGAAGGTGGAAAAATAATGATGATGTCTATTGGTAATGGAAAAGAACAAATTAGATTTATAGATAGTCTATCTTTCCTTACTATGCCTTTATCTGATTTTCCTGATACATTTGGACTTACAGAATTAAAGAAAGGATATTTTCCTCACTTTTTCAATAAAACAGACAACCAAGCATACATTGGGAAAATGCCAGACAAAGATGACTATGGTTATAACTCATTCTCAAAGAAAAAAAAGAGAGGATTTTCTAAAATGGTATGATGAGCAAAAAAGCAAAGTATTTGATTTCAATAAAGAAATGATTGAATATTGTCATAGTGATGTAGATATACTAAGGCGGGGGTGTATTGAGTTTAGGAAGCAATTTATGGAGTTTGGTATTGATCCATTTCAATACACTACAATTGCCTCTACGTGTATGGCACTATTCAAAGCAAACTACATGCCTGAGGACAGCATAGCAGTCATACCGACAAACAGAACAGACAAAGCAAAAACAAGTCGTATGTGTGTGGAATGGTTAGCATACAGAGAAAAAAAGGACAATGCCAAAATTCAACATGGTCTAAATGGTAAAGAAAAAATACTAAACTTACCGAAAGGTGTGAAAGCCTACTTAGATTGATATGACGAGAAAACAAAAACGGCATATGAGTTCCATGGTTGTTATTGGCACGGCTGTCCTGAGTGCTTTCATGGAAACGAACTGAATAGAGAAAGGTCTGTTAATAAAACATTTGGGCAACTATACAAGGAAACTAAACTACGAGAAACTTTAATAAGTCAGCATCCTGAAGTTATTCAATTAATAACGATATGGGGTTGTCAATGGAATAGGATAAGTACAAAGGAAGAATTCAAGGGCACAATAGAAGAGACATGTCAGCACACTGATAAGGACGGAATACTGACAGGCACATGGCAACACCACTTATTTACAAAGCAATACAAAAAGGCTACAGACTTATTAAAACTTATGAATTATGGCATTGGAACGAGCAGACAACGGAACTATTCAAAGAATATATTAAGACATTTCTAAGAGTGAAACAGAAATCAAGTGGCTATCCTTCAAATGTCATAACAGAAGAAGACAAAGACAACTACATTAAGGACTATGAAGAAAAGATGAAAATTAAATTAGACAAAAGCAAGATTGAAAAGAATGAAGGTAGAAGGGCTGTGGCGAAACTATATCTAAACTCACTATGGGGATGAGATTGTATGATATGACGGACAGATTAGGTAATAGAGTATTATACCATGACACAGATATTGTGATTTATTCAGTAGGTGAAAAAGATGGACAGACAACAATACCGACAGGAGATTTACTGGGGCAATGGACAGACGAATTGATAGATAAAAAGACAAAGGTAAGCAGAAAGATAACCACATTTGTTGGAGCAGGTCCTAAATCCTACGGCTACATACTAGATGACGGAACTACGAAAATGACATTAAAGGGCTTCTCAATGAATTACGAGACTTGTAAAAAATTGAACTTAGTAAATATCTTTAGTATTATAAGCAGGATTACAAGTACAAGACACTGAACTATCTAAGAAGGCATATGAAGAATTAGAGGACTTACTTGAAACAAAAGGTGAAAAGTGTATAGCAAAGAATGTGGCAGAGGCTGGAAATTTAACCAGTCACAACAACAGCAAAGTAACGAGAAACAAAAGACTAAAACAATTTTGTCTGAGCACATACAAAAGATATTTTCATTTACTTACACAAAAAGAGTAATACAACCACTAAAAGAAAACCAGATTACAACATTACCATACGGCTATTAAGCAAAAAAAAAGGAATTCACAAAAAAGGAAAAAAGAAAAAAAAAGGCATCAGGTAAAGAATGGTTTGTGAAAAGCAAGGGGTGAGAGTTGAACCGCCGACAATGACGGACAACATCACCAACTTACTAATTATACCACCCGTAACCATGACAGAGGACTGATAAATTTTTTGTGTCATGTTTTTTTCCTCAGTCAATGCACAATGTCATCACATGGTTTTTCTGAGAAAATGCGAAAGCACAGAAACATTTCTACGTTTTCGCAGTTTTGGCCTACTTTCTCGCAGAAGAGATGAGCGAATTTATTGATTATGAAGCCAAAGAGGCTGAAATATCAAGCGAAAGCGAGTTAGAAATAGAAAGAGCAGAAAATAATTGGATTGATTATTATTCTGACAAGAGCAACAAAAAAATTATTTATGACAAAATATATTTGGAAACTAAGAAAAAGAACTTGTCTAAAAAAATAAGATTATTGAAACGAGAACTTTACGATGTTGAATCAAGACTGGAAGCAGTTAATCAGAGAGATGAGGAACTAAAAGAAGACAAAAGACGAATGGAAGAAGAGAGAAAAGTTAAGAGGCAGAGACTTAGAAAAGAAAAAGAGAATAAGAAAGAAATAGCATTTTTGGAAAAGTGGTTAGAAAAAAATAAATTTCCAATGTCTCGCCAAGAGGAAAATTTCGCACGTAATTTAATTGAAAAAGGTGATACATTTGATAAGTGATAGTTAAATATAAATTGTATGTTAATGAAGCGAGAGTGGAGTAAAAAAATGGTTGTGTGATCTGTGCTGTCTGCCTACCTGCTCACTTCTCATCAATGAACACGACACACATTTCCCTACAACATAAAAGCACACTTATTATTTGACTATTTCAAAAAAATATTTATCTCCTATTTATTTACGAAGTACAAAAAAACGGCTTCAAGGCACTGCCCACACATGTTTTTTGGTGCTTTTTGGTGTGGGGCAGGTGCTATGCCTCCAAAGAAGAAGCCAGACAATCAGCCAGCTGAGACACCTTCAGCGACCACAGAGCCAACCACTCCCGACGCGAAACACCCACTTCACGAAGACGAAGAGGAGGATGTTGGTGCTGTTTCAAATGCTTTAAATGCAATACAACTATACGAAGCCCAGGTGCTGTCCCCACTAAAGCATCGTGAAGAAAGTAAGTGTTTCGTCGAGTTTGTCAACGATAACAAGACACCAGACATTGTTTTCATCAAGCCAGGGAATAACAGGGTTGAGGCGAAATTCATGAAGAGCCCTGGAGAGGCAAAAGTTTATTTTGCGACCATCGATTCTAGGAATGTTATCCGCGTGTTTCATTCTTGGTCGGCGGTAAAGGGTTACTATATACACACTAAGGTCCCTGTGTATTCAGTTTGCCACCTATCACTTCAAGAAATAATATTACTACAAGTCCATTATTTCTTTTTTCTTCCTTTGTCGGGAAGAAGTTCTGATGTTGGCAGGGTCTATCTCCTCTCGTTTAAGTCAATGCTTTGTTTGTTTTTCTTTAGTTAGTTGCTTTAGTTCTTTATTAATATCTGTCTCTTCCGGTTCGTTAGTTGCATCTGTCTTTAATAAATGTCGTGGTGGCACTATATCATCATTTGTTAATACAATCCGGTATCCCTCACGGGCTTTGAAGGTGTAGATTTGCTTGCTCCATGTCTTTCCTCCCTTTTCTAGAATGTGTTTCTTGTTTAATTTTCTAACTCTGTCTCCCTCTTTGAAACCAAAAAATATGTATCAACATATCTATATTGTTGGCTAATATCATTTCCTTTAAATACATCAATAGGTGCCGCCTTAATCGCTGAATGTTCTTCTTTTTTGTTATAATAATAAACAACATCTTCAATATAACTTATCCAATCAAAATTACGATTAAAAGCCCATAATATGTGTAATCTTTCTCTTAGTGTTCTAACAAATCTATCAACAGTACCTAACGAATTATGATCGTCTACTTCAACCATAAATTGTTCAATACCATTATTTCTCATCCACTCACCAACAGCACCTTTAAACTCCCCACCATTGTCCAATATGTATGCTTTAGGCTTTGGTAATTTCTTGAGAGCATCTAAAACGGTGGTTGAAAATTTATTTTTTATAGGTATCGCATAAGCATAACGACTATGAATATCAATCCAAATAAGGGCAAAATTATAATTTTTATTTTTTGTAGCAACCTTACTCATATCCATTAAATCAATATTAACCATATCTAATACCTTATCAGCCAATATTGTAGTCCCTCTAGTCCTAGGCTTAGTCTGACGAAATAATTCTTGAGCAGTGCTTGTCCGTTCTTCCTCTGTTGGTTCGCCTCGCGGAGTATCGTCTAGTTGTGTATCCTTATCCTGTGCATTAATATTACTAGTTGTGTGTTTGTGATCCATTGATATTTTAGAATTTCAAAAATATCTTTTCTGCTTCCTTACTTTTTTCTTTATTCTTTGGTGTATTGTTATATACATTAACTGATATTTTTTCACTTCGTTTTTTACAGCCTCTCTGTTTTACGCCTGTTGTTTCATAATCTTCACTTTCTTCACTCTCACTTTCTTGTTCTTCTTCTTCGCTGTAATTCTCAGGCTTCTTGGGCTGTGGTGCTTTCTTTGCGGTTTTCTTCTTGGGTTTTTTAGCATTCTTTTTTATCTTTCTAAGCATATGATTTGCAATAACCTCAGACATATCAATTTCGCTATCGCTTTCGCTTGATTCATCTTCAATCTCAGGATTTTTAAGTATTTCTTTCGCAACACCAACTTCAGCATCTGTCTCAATAAGTTCTTCCACTGATGCTTCTTTTAATTCTCCTTTTTTACGAAGCCCTTCACGTGCCCACTCGTCCTTTCTACGTTCAGCATTTGCTCTGTTTGCTTGAACTGCTGTCGCAATATAAATCATTACTCGGCTTGTCAGAAATCGCGACAGACAGCCTATCAATCGCAAACTTAGACTTAACGAACACAAACATAGTCGGTCTGAATACAGACAGAGTGCCAGAAGATTCTGACCCAATAAACCTTTATTATACTGATGCGCGATTTGACACACGTCTCGCTTTAGAATCAACTACGGACATCAAAGAAGGAAAAAATTTATACTACACAGAGCAACGAGTGAGGGACAACGACGAAGTCAAAGCCTCAACTCGACACCGCTCTAATACTTCCAATCCGCACCAAACCAGTCTATACAATCTGATAGACACAAACATATTTGCACAAGCGAGCGGACAATACTTAACTTACAACGATGTAGAAGGCAAACGGAAATACAGCCCTCGGTTCGATTGATACACTTTCTGATGTAGTCATAACCGCACCAATAGCCACTAATAGTTATCTAACATATAATTCAATAAACTGGGTAAATAAAACATTTCCGATAAATGTTGATGAATTCGGCAATATTAGTATGGGCGGATATTTGAATATAACAGAAGTAAATTTGCTAAATACAAAAGATGTTGATGAATGGATATTTGAGCATAATGATAATAATAATAAAGTTTCAGCAGGTGGAAGTATAGATAGCCACAGCGATGTGACAATATCAGGCTTCCCAGCAGATAACCAACTGCTTATGTATAGCACAGGACAATGGAGAAACACCACACCACCCTTTCTTAGATTAGACGGCACAGCCAGTATGACGGGAGGACTAAATATGGGCGGTTTTGCTATTTCAGGGGCTTCTACGTATAATGGAATTAATCTCGCTAATCTCGCAGTTGATGGTTCGGTGGTCAAACTAACAGGAGACCAAACCATATGAGGAATTAAAACATTTAGCAGTATAATAAATGCAAGTGCGGGTCTTAATATGAAAAGTCAAAGCATTACATTTGTAAATCAACTAAATGGCAGGTCTATCACAACTTGGCTATCAGAGCATGATACGAACACGGCGAAAGTGTCGGCGAGTGGAAGTATGGATACACATAGCGATGTGATTATAACAACAGCATCAGATAATCAACCACTCATTTATAGCACAGGACAATGGAGAAACACAAATTCACCATTTCTTAGATTAGACGGCACTGCTAGTATGACGGGAGGACTAAATATGGGAAATCAAAATATAACAAATGTAAATCTTGTTGATGGTGTGGATGTTTGTGTTCTTGATACTTCGGCAGTTAAAACCTCAGGAAACCAAACCATAGCAGGAAGTAAGACATATAGCAGTGGTGATGAAATTACTGGAAATTCAATCAATTCAACAACAAAGGGCACATTTATCGTTTTCAATTCTAGCAGTAATATCGGGTCTATTGCTAGTTTGGATATGAACACGGCAACATATTACAACTTTGAAATTTCTACGGAAATAAAAGTTTTATTATTGACGGGACGATTGTTTCGTGGTTTAATGCTACTGGCTTAAATTGTAATAGTAGTCGGATTGTTAATCTGGAAGCACCACAAAATGCGAATGAAGCGGTAAATAGACAATATCTGGATGACAATTGTGTGAAACTAACAGGAGACCAAACAATAACAGGAATCAAAACATTCAACGGGACGAGCACCGTAATAAAATATCTAACTTTTACACAAACGGCTGATTTTAATAATCAAGAAATCATTAATGGTGGAAATATAACATGATAATGGGGCGAGGATATTAAATCAAAATGGAGGAAATATATTCTTTTCACAGACATCAGGTGATTATCAATATTTCTTATTTACTCTAAATACCGCTACAAGTGGAACCGCAGACCAAAGAGGTTATGTATTCACGAATGTAGCATTTGATGTAAAAGGGGTGGGACTTTATATTTCAAAACTTTTGGATAATAAAAGTGCTTCATCTGACATTGTCCGTTTTAACAATGCTGGCGGTATGCGGTTTTATGGTGCTTTGGATATGAACTCAAACAACATAACAAATGCTGGAACAATCACTTCAACCGCAGGAATAACTACGACAACATTAACAACGAGCGATAAAATAACAACAGCATCAGGTAAGCCAATAATCATAGGCAATACAACGAAATCAGCAAATGGGGCGACAGGGGCTTAGAATCATACGGGACGGCTTCAAATATTGGAGGGGCACACTTACAAGGAGTAACAACGGCGGATGCTTATTCAACATTTCAATTATTGAACTGGGCACACGACAATATAGGCTTAAGTTTTGATGCTTATTATGACGGCTCAAACTGGAAATCAAGTAATGCTGGTTCAAACTTTCAAATATACAAAAACTCAAACAAACTTGCTTTTAACTATAAATCAGGAATAACAGCAGGAAGCAATATAACATGGTCTGAGGCGATGAATATAAGCACAGCAGGATTACTAACTGCAAATGCGGGGATTACATACACTGGCACAGTAACGTCAGTAACGAATGCCAGTGGGGCGAAAATAGGAATTCAGGGACTAACAGACGGAACAAATGCAAAAGGAATATTTCTATGGGATACCACCAATACAAGTTGGGGAATTTATGCGGCATCTGGCGGAGGTGGAAACACTAGAAGTTTGGCAAATGGTTTAGCCGTTTCAGGAAATGATTTTGCTTCGTATAGTTTTCGTTTTAGTGTTACTAACGATGCTACTATGGGTTTCGTGTGGGAGAATTCAGGGGAGCAACTATTAATGTCATTGAATGGCGCAAACGGAACTTTATGGACAAAAGGATTAATAACTGCAAATGCGGAGATTACATACTCTGGGTTGCTAACGACCACAACTACTAATGGAGCAAAAATAGGAATTCAAGGACAAACAGACGGGACGAATGCGAGAGGAATATTTATGTGGGATACCAGTGATTCAAACTGGGGCATTTATATGTCTCAGTCTGGGACAGGTAAAACAATGAGTGGAGGAACAGCACCAGCAGGTGGAGTAGGCGGAGGTGTATCTTCTCATTCTATAAGATTTAGAGTGGCTGCTAGCTCAACTAATGGTTTCATATGGGAGAATAATTCGAATACTGCTATAATGTTTTTGAGAGGGAGCGATGGACAATTATGGGTATTGTCTAATCCTTTTCAATATTCAGACAGTAGAAAAAAAGAAGATATTAATAAAATCTAAGCCTATGCTTAGGCTTAGATTTTATTAATAAGTTAAATCCAGTCTATCGTATGATTGATGATAAAAAAAAATGTAGGACTGGCTTAATAGCACAAGAATTAGAGGACATACTAACAGAAATGAATATGCTAGATTTTGGCGGTTTTATAAAAGAAACAATTATGGTTCCGTGTCCAAAGCAAAGAAAAAGAATGCGAATTGAAAGTTGTGAGTGTTAATGCAGAAGATGTTAAATGTGTTGATAGTGGTGATGTCGGTTATGGTATAGGTTATTCCGAGTTTATCGCCCCATTAATTAAAGCGGTTCAACAATTATCAGAAAAGTTAGTTGATTTAGAAAAAGAAAATAAAACTTTACTTAATATATTACAAGACCAAGCAAACCAATTAGCAGAAATCAGAGCAGTCGCTTTTTCAAATGTCAAACAATAATACAACTAGACTTCACAGACCTCCACCTATTATGGATATGGATGGCGAACTAACTCCCGAATTAAAGTCTCGTGTTTTTGAAGTAGAACTAAAGACTGAGAAAAAAAAAGTAGAACACGAATTGGAAGATAACTGGAATTGTTGTTGTATAAAAAATAGACAGACAGCCGACTTATTAAATACTTATTTCAAATGGGTATCATTATTGCCATTATAATCCTTTGTATCGTGAGGCTGTCTGAAAAGAACTGACTTTGTGAGGTTGCTAACACTTATGTCGGAATTTTGACTTTACTCATAGGAATTTGCCTTCCATCACCTTCTTCAAGTAAGAAGTGAAACCCAGTTTTTGTGTCCTTTTTTCAAAAAGACGAGCACTCGTATAAATGTATGTTATACCAAGAACTATCGCCAGCGCAGATTAAAGGAATGGCTTCATCAAACTAACACACCAATCACTCATAGGCTTATACACACATTTAAATTTAGTTTCTATTCCTTGCCTTATACAATAAGCACAACTCTCATTCTTTTTTTCGCTTACCCGTGAGTAAAAGTCGCAGGCAGTCCGACCTAACACAGACCACATAAATATTAATATTAATAACATAATATATTATAATATATAAACAATGTCGGAGTTCAAATACCAAAAGATTATTTTTCTGAGCAATGATTTTGTGGGAAGCAAAACATTTGATAAAAATATTCAAATGTCATTTACACCGACCAAAATGAATGTTAAGTTTATTCATTATACGAACGACCAGACTGAAACCAAAACCAGAATTCTTTATATGGACAGAATTGGAATTATCGGCACATTCGCTGATAGTAATATAGCAAACATTTCAAACCTTAGTTATAGTTTAGGTGTCGTTGGATGGACGGACGGACAATATAGATTTAAAGTCCTTGAAACTGACAGCGGAAATATTGATACAGGAAATTTAGCGGGAACAATTGTTGTGTGTTTGGAATTTCTTGCTTAGAATATACACGATGCAAAAAATCAATAATGTCAAGGTGAAGCCTGTAAAACAAGAGGGGGATGGAAACAAAAAAGCTAAGGGTTATAAATTATTCAACGAGCCGTATGCAAATATATTTCTACTTGCCCGTAAGAAGAGCGGGAAAACAACAGCACTCTTTGAAATACTGAAACGGACTACAGACAGAAAAACCCGTATTGTCATTATCGCTTCAACAATACACAATGACTACATTTATAAAGCAATGGTAAAACACTTCAAGAACAGGGGAAACCCAATGGCAATATATACCTTTCTTAAATCAGATGGTGTAAATGTGATAGACTATGAACTTGACAAACTGAATAGACAGGACGAGCAACACGAAGGAGAAATTAAACAGGACAAAGAGGAAATAGAGAAACCACAATTTCTTTATTTCGGAAAGGAAAAGAAAAAAGAAGAAGGAGGTGAGAAGAAAGAGAGACCAAGTAAGTATATTTCGCCAGAGGCTGTTCTTGTTTTGGACGATTTGGGAAGTGGATTAAGAGATAAGTCCGTAAGCGATTTGTTAAAAAAAACAGACACTATAAAAGTAAGGTGCTTATGTCAAGTCAGTATCTGAACGACCTACGGCCAGAAGCAATTAAGCAGTTAGATTATTTGTTAATCTTTCCGGGTCAGTCTCAAGACAAAATGGAACTCGTGTATAAACACTTAGACTTATCTTTCGACTTTGATTATTTTCTTCAAAAGTATCACGAAGCAACAAAGGAACGATTTAATTTTCTTTATGTCTCAAGTGCTGATGATGAGTTAAGAAAAAATTTTGCCTATCGCATGAAATAATATTTTTATAATTATTTTTTATTTTTGCTGACAAGATTTTTAAAATCTTTCTAATATATGCCAGTATAACCAGTGATAATTTCACGACCATCAGGATATAACATCGGATACAATCCATCAATGCAGCACAAGGGAGGAAAAAAGAAAACTAGGAAGAAGGGATGACAAAAGGGAGGAAAGATTAACTGGGCTAAGGTCCGAAAAACGGCCTTGGCTGTTAATAAATTCCTTCGCGATAATAAGGTAATCTCTAGAACTGCGGGGGCATTGAGTAGCATTGGGGTGCCTTACGCAGGTAGTGTTAGTGCTACAGCAACAAAACTCGGATATGGTAAGCAACGAGGAGGTGCTGTAAAGTTTCGCTAAATATTTTGTTTCAAATTCTAAAATTTAGAAATATTTTTTCGATAATATAATGGGTTCGGCTAAGACTAATAAGAAAAAGGCTAAGGTAAGACCCCCGCGGGTTTATAGGAATAAGAGCGGGAGACCTTATATTATCCAGAAGGGTAAAAAGTATTATCTTAATTTTGGTAAGAAAACAAATGATATGAGCACACTTCAAATCGTTAAGTTGTTTTTGAAATATATTGGTAAGCCGAGGCCACAAAGGCAGGGCCGCAAACCAATCGTCTTGAATACGAGAACAGAAACCAGATACAAAGCAACTTACAAAGGAAATATGAGTTAATACATGACGAGGAAGAAAAGGAAAAGAAGAAAAGGGATGAGATAGAAGAAGAAAAGAAAAGGCTAGAACGAAAAGACATAGCAGATGCTAAGGAAAGACAAGATATAATGGATAGGGAACATAAAAGAGAACTAGCGGATATTAATGAACGACAAGAACAAAAAGCCAGAGAAATAAGAAGGGAGCAAAAACTCATAGAAGATGTAAAGTATTAAGAAGACAGAAAAAATAGGATACAAACATTACCACCGCCGCCACAATATCAATATATTATACCACCGCAGCAGGGACAGCCACAAGCACCGCCATTAGGAGCACCACCACAAGCACCGCCATTACCTAATTTGGGAGATGAAGGACCATTGAAAACGAAAGAGCAATATGAGGAAGAAAAAAAGCAAAAGCAGAAAGATATTGAAACACTGAAATTAGCAGGATATACAGATAAGTTCATAAAAAGATGAGTCGTAAAGACTTACAAAAAGCCAGTCAAGATATTCAGACGGCTACAGCCACAGCGACATCTTTAGAGGAACAGAAAAAGTTAGCAGAAGAATATAAAGAAAAACTTGAAAAGGAAGAAAAGAAAGCAGACTCTGAGAAAAGGGTAAGCATTTTGAAAATTTACAAATTAATCAATTTTTTATCTCTGCATTTTCAAAAACTTATCACCCAAACATTACTATAAAAGAGTTAGCAAAGGCTTTAAAAAAGAGACTAGATAGTGATGGACATAAAAAATTAAATTACAAAGACACTTCAAAGTGGTAATTAACATGATTAAAAGGTTTAATATTGATGTTGGAAATGAAAAGGAAAACGTAAAAAGAAAAGTAGCGGATTATGCTAGATATGAAGAGTTTATGGGTATTAATGAACAAAAAGGGAATGGAGCGAAGACATTAGAAGAATTAATTGATAAGGTATTTTCAATAAAAATAATTAAAAAATATCTATCCCGCAATGATTGGAGGCACACAATGAATAAAAAGGACTTTGTAAAAACTCTAACTAGCAAAATGACTATAGACCCAAATGTAGATAAGCAAGTTTCAAATGATTTGAATATTGACGAGGGAATGCCCCACCCTACTATTACCACGTCATTAGAGCACCAGCAAGAGGAGCCACAGCAACAACAGCAAGAGGAGCCACAGCAACAACAGCAAGAGGAGCCACAGCAAGAGCCAGAGCAACAACAAGAGCAATCCATGCAGGAAGGAGAGGGACGGGGACTAATGACTAATGAAATAGACGACATAATGAAAAAATATGGATGGTATCTCGGAGCGATAGCCAGTGATGAAATCTACAAGTTGAAGCCCGGAAGCAGAAAGCGATACGGATTTATTATGAATTTGGACAATCACAAACAAGCGGGGTCTCATTGGATCGCGGTTTACTGCTCTTTAGATGGCGATAGAAGTATAGAGATATACGACCCTTTAGCACTTTATGAGCCAACAGAAGACTTTCAACAACAAATGAAACAACTAATAGACAAAAGCCATCCCGATAGTTATTTGTTAATGAAGGTCAATCAAGTAAAGCAGCAATCAAACACCTCAGACACATGCGGTTGGCATAGTATGAGATTTTTAATGGAGCGAGCGAAAGGAAACAGGTTTAAGTTTGCTAGTGGATATACAGACCTAAAAGAAGAAGAACTGGAGAAATTACAAGCACAGAATGGGTATTTTTGATACCTTTTATAAAAGATATTCAAAACCAATATCATCAAACCATTTAATTAATTTAGATACTACATCTTCGTCATATTTTATACGGAGTAAATGATATCCTTTTTCTTGACAATATGTATTTTTTACTTGGTCATATTTTTTTGTTTTTTCAAATGCTTTTTCTGCTTTCTCTTTAGAAATTCTACCAAATCTAACAGGTTCAAAATGTTGTATTCCATCATATTCAATAAATATTGGTTTCTCATCATGTCGTAATACGAAATCCCATTGTAATAAATGTTTAACCTTAACTTCGTATGCAGTGTTGTATTGAAAATTAATGTTAACACCTTTTAATATCTCCATTATTTTTAATTCTCCGCCTGAACATTCATTTTTTTTGAACAATTATTACAACACTTTCTTAACTCACCCTTTCTGTTTCTTGAAAAATATTCTTCCTTTATCTCACTATGACATCTTGAGCACTTTCTTAAACTCATAATTATACATATATATACATAGAATTTCAAATAAAATATTATTTATATAATATAACAATGGATTACAAGGGAGGAAGAGGTTCGGGTATCTATTACATAAATAGTAAAAATAGAATAACGGGAACAGACAGCGACTTTACACACGAATTAAACTTAAAATCACTAGACAATCCCACACATTGTAAAATTCTTCATATCTATGTACCGAAGTCGTATTATTCGGTGGCTTCACCATATAATACTTTTACATAATCCGAAGACGGGTACGAGGCTTTAATTACAATACCTGAGGGAAAGTACACAATGAACAATTAAAAAAATAAACTGACCTAGGTACTGAAGACAGAAAGTCCGAATGACTATACTT
The DNA here is from genome assembly GCA_019918135.1 of Paulinella micropora. Classification (NCBI taxonomy): domain Eukaryota; phylum Cercozoa; class Imbricatea; order Euglyphida; family Paulinellidae; genus Paulinella; species Paulinella micropora. The sequence goes on from WBZZ01004368.1 coordinate 63,839, forward strand.
ATGTTGTCTCAAGCAACAATACAAACACAGAAGCGGAGGATGGTAAATTAACATTCAGTGTTTCAAATAACGGAGGTACTCAACCGCGGTTTATATTTGATGGTGATACCCGTATTCATGAGGCTACGGGTTTTGATAGAAATTCTACATATTTCTTCGCTAATGATTTTATTAAATCGACAAATGTCATTATTTCAACTGGCGAAAAGACTTTATACCTTCAATAGGACTTAGTTTGTGAAGGAGATAATCATGTACTACAAGAAATATACACGGCTAACGAAATTCCATTTGGGGCCGTTATATACGACGGTAGTGGGTCTGAGTATGATAAGAAATTATCAACCAGTTCCAATAATGTATATAGGTTTTATCTTACAGACGAAAACGATCATGCTATAAATCTTAATGGGTTAGGTATTGTTATGACATTGTTTATTTACAGAGAGACTAATTATTTTAATTTATTTACATCATTTTTCAATTTATTAAAGGTGAGGTAAGGTAATTAATTTTAATTTTAGAATTATTTATTTTTTTCTATAAACATATTCAAGTGAATTAGTTAATTTCACAACTGCCTAAAAAAACAGAAAAAAAATGCCAACTCAACACGGCGGAGAATTAGACTTCAGTAAGACTGACTACATCAGTGCTTCTTATCGTTTGAATAAGCTCGCCCCTCGTGAGTTTCTGGAACATTTGAAGCACCACTGCTGGCGGACAAGAACGAAGCTTTGACCTTATTAGCAGACATTTTAATCTCGCTAGGTCTTATTTGAATTTTACTTATACTATGAGAGCGGCTCCTGCCAACACGTATACTAGAATTTTTATGGACTGCCTTTCACAAATTAGCCAGATACAATTTCAGACCCATAGCGGTGTTTATCTGTGCGACCTTAACCATCTCAGAATGGTAACTAAGATGCTGTGGAAACCAGAAATGAGCTTGAAGGATTTCCTAGACCTTCCTAACCATATGGTTGTATGCTCCAAAAGTGTAATGCTAACGGCTTGATTAACATTAGTGCTATTGAAGCAACTAGAACAGCCTTTCGTGCGGCTACTGATGGTGCTAACGATGTTGCCGCCTCTACTCAGGGTCTATTGCATGAGCCAGTAATTTCTGCTCGTCGTCATGATGATGCTGCTCTAACGACTGGAGTTGGAGCACTATCTGCCGTAAATGGTAATTACAACGAGGCGAAGTATCCTGTGGGAAGTGGAGCGAATGCAGCTTTTGCCATTAATGTTAAAATTCCTTTGGGTATGATTATTAACACTATTTTTGCACTTGATAAGATTATTATGTTTCCAGAAATTTTGACTATGCGGATTGTGTGGGGTGCTACTGACAGAACCGGTTATACGGTGACGAATGGTGCGGCTACTTATATTAGCACTGCTTATCTTGCCGCACTAAATGCTACCACGCTTATGGCGGTATCTGCTGATGTCACCAATCTTACCTTGTTTCTTGCGGTTGAAACGAACCCCGATGTTATTCAATCAATTTAACAGAAGATTGCTAGCCCCGAAGGTATGAGTTTCAATATTGATTATCCATATGTTTACAAGAATACCACACAAGCAAGCTCATCCCAAAATATTATTATGCGATTTGACAGAGGCCACGGTCGCAGTTTGAAGAAGATTTATCACTCTGTTTTTAATACAGAAGAAAGGAAGAACACAGCTTATGGCAACGATAATCGTGCCGCTGTTAAGGTTGTCAATTTTTACACTACTCTAGACTGCGCCCGCCAACAAGATTTCAACATTGACTGTGCAACTGAAGAAGACTATATGTACCTGAAGCCAAAGATTGAGGGTTTGCCTTGTTGAATAACGATGTGTATAAATACAACTGGTTCTGGGTGGATACTTGGGATAATACCCGCCCGCTATGGAGCAAGGATCAAAATGAAATCAGTGGTTTAAGCCTTGATACTGAGCGACGATGGGAGTTTATTGCGAAAACTGCGGCTGCTGCCTACAACCATTACACTGTGGCAATCACTCAGCGGGAGGTTCAGGTTAAGGCGAATATGATTACAATTAGTTAAGGGGGTAATTATTAATTTTGATAGTTAATTTATTTTTTTGATAATATAGACCTACAATGTACCACCAGAGAAATTTGGTCACACAAAATCCCGACGGAAAGTTTGTGAATGTCAAAGTCGTGCATGATGGGTTTCTTGAGACTAATGTTGAAAAAACAGCATTTGGCGAATTAGCAACATCACAATACACACCGATTATACAAGAAACATTTATGTATAATGTAAATACCTCTAAGTGGAACACAAGCACTACTAATGCTACATTAGAGCAAAAGAGTGTTATAGCATATGTAACAACACAGGCAGTTGGAGGTTCAAGATTATTCATTGAAACAAAAAAGAAAATTAAATATCGTGCTGGTATGGGTGTATGTGTCAGATTTACTGCTTTGTGGAATACAAATGAAGCAGGCGGATATTCATCTTATGTAGGTATTGGTGATTCCTTCTTAACGGACGGATTTTTCTTCTCAAGAGAAAATAATGTAATGAAAATATACCAATTAAACAACGTCACTGTCACTACCGAGGTTAAACAAAGTCAATGGAATGTAGATAAAGCAGATGGAACAGATTACTTACCAGACATTGATTTCAGTAAGGGTAATGTATTTCAAATTAAATATCAATACATATGTTTCGGTCAGATATCATTTTATATTGAAAATCCAAACACGGGGCTATTTCAACTAGTCCATGCTATACGATATGCTAACAGCAACACTGCTACATCTCTTAATAATACTACTTTACCATTCTTGGCTTCGTTATCCGTTGGTGCTAATCCACACACAAATCCAAAACCTTAGAATTGCCAGTGTTGGGTGCTTCATTGAAGGAACTGAAATCATAAGAGGTATTCCATTTATTTATGAAAGAACAGCAAATACGACGATTATGCTTTTACTATGAGAAATAATACTAATATTATTGGAAACACTATTGCTAATTATAGTATAGTGTATCCTAGACGGCTAAATGTCTTAAATACAGATGGTAAATCTGGTGTAATCATTGAAGTAATAAAAATGCTACCCTTACTGGTGCTGTCTATGCTGAAAACAATACTAATACAAGTCTGGTTTCATTTGATACTACCGCAACTATTGCTGGTGGAAATACTATTGCCGTTGTATTTGTTAATACGAATGATGCTCAAAGCATAGATTTTAATGATTATGATTTAGATGATATGTTGCCAAGCGAGGCTAACTATAACAGCACAGGCTACTACAAATCAGACTATAAGTATTCAGTATGCTTTTACTTAGTTAGAAGACCCATGAAAGCGAAAAAAATAAATTGAAGACAATGTGAGTGGTGAAACCACGTCACAACACACCGAAGGTGTTTGTGTTTGAAAACGACCCGCAGGTTTGTCTTTCAAATATCACTTTTTGAAATACTTGATAAAATTATTTTTTCTAACTTCATTTATTTCTTCATTTTTTTCTAGAAATGAAAGCACACATAGTATTACCACATCGCAGAATTTATCATCATCAATTGAAACTGATAACTCATTTCTTTTCTTACACTCTTTACAATGTGCTTTCTTTGCTTCTATTTCTTCACCTACATTCGCTTTTATTTCGGTAATTCCATTCTCTTTTAAATCAGTCGCAGTAAATGGTGTGCTTGGTTCCTCCATTATAATTTTTGCTAGTGTAGCCTCCAATGGAATAATTACTTTCACGTTGTCGTCCCTTGGCTTGTATTGCTCATAGGAAGAAAAAATGTCAGGTTTAGTCAATTTAATTGTTGGCATTTTGACATTGCCGCTGTCAAGGTTCCATTTTTCAATTTCATTTAAGTAGTCTTGTTTGGTGTTCAGGTCAGTCATCTTATACATAAAGTAAATATTAATTTTTATTATAACTATTTTTTTACTTCACTTTTAATGTCTGTAAATTTATCAAACCACTGCTGTTTCATAACCCATTCAAGATATGGTTTGTCAATGGTAGCAACATCTAGAATTTTTTTCCTTTGTATTTGCCAAAAGGAAAAACATCGGTTAGCTTTCCTTCTCTACTTTTTTCAATTGCCTTAATTTCTTTATCAATCATCTGTTGGACATCTCTTACTGAAAAGAATTCTTTATTCTTCTCAATTGAAAGTCGTCTAAATTTTTCAGATAGTCTGGTGAGGGTGGTCATTGGTCTATATAGATTGGTAAAAAAAATTTATGGAAAAAAATTAATTAATCAAACTCGCAATAGGGAGGACTTTTAATTTTTTCAAAAGGATAACTAAGTTCAGGACACCTAGAAAAACTAAGAAACAGGTTTTAATGTCTCTTCGTGTTGATTTGAAAAAAGATAGATAAGTTATCTTTTTTTAGAGTTTGAGAGAAAAAAAGGACAGACGAGAGGGGGGTTGTTTCTAAGGTCCCAACCCCCCCCCCCCTCGTTTTGAATTTTCCTATCGTAGACGATTTTTTACACAGTCGGTCGTACTACTAGTAATAGCTTTTATCGTTTTTGTCCAAAAATGTGATATGGAAAAATTATTGCGTTCTTACAAGTTGTCCGTGTAAGACTGCACTCCCGAATACATTCGTGCAGGTGAAGTTGGCTGCCACTCCCCTGAATACCTTTTTTGATATGCGGGCCTGCTATCGCAATTAATTTCAAAGCCCACCACAGACTGCAAAATTTCTACAAATCAAAAATAATCTTTTTCTTTTTGTGTCGTTTGGTTTCAATTATGTTTTCTGGTTGTATATCTTCTTTTTTTAACTGTTGCTTTATTTTCTTCTCCTTCGTTATCTCTTGAACTTGTTCGTTAATTTTCTTTTCATCATCAACTGGTTTTTCAAACTTGGTCTTTAATAATTCGCGGGGGCTAACTAGTTCTTTATTAGATAGCACAATCTTAAATCGATTTCTACCCAAAACCGTATATATCTGCTTTGACCAAGTCCGACCTCCTTTTGAAAATAGATTTCGTTGAACTTCTCGTCTTACCTTATCGCCAGGTTCAAATTCGTTAATACTTTCATCTCTTTCAATTTTTTGTTTATTAGTAGCTTTTCCTTTCAATACATCAATCGGTCTAGCTTTGATTGTTGGATGAAATCTCATATTGTAAGCATTCACCATATCCTCAATGTATGAGACCCAGTCAAAGTTCCCATTAGTTTCAAATAGTATATCAAGCCTCTTTCTAATAGTTCTGATAACTCCATCAACTATCGCAAGTGCTTTGTGGTCTCCTACTTCAACTGTTCTGTGTTCAATGTTATGTTCATCAAAATATTTATTAACTGCTCCTTTGTATTCTCCTCCGCTATCTGTTGTAATGATTTCTGGAATATATGGAATAGATTTTAAACCAGTATATACTTCATTCACCGTTTTATTTTTTAGCGGTCTAACTTCTAAAAATCTACTATTAGTGTCAATCCAAACCAACATAAAGGCATATTTTTTATTACCTGGTTTATCTTTTAACTTAGACATATCCGCCAAATCTACGAACATTTGTTTCAACGGTTTATCAGCCCATATCGTATTCCATTTCTTGCTTTGTTTTTTCTGAAAATGTAGTTCTAATGCCTGTTGCTCTTTCAGTTCTTGTAATTCGTCGTCCATTGACCCGGAAGATTCTAATACTTAATGACACCTAGTGCATTATCCTTATATATTAATCTTTCTTTTTTTCTAGTTCAAAAGAATAATTAGAACAAAACTCATAAGTATAAAATCGGTCAAATGTATCATCAATTGCTGTAATCTGTCTGTTAGCTAGGCACAAGCTCAATCCACACACATAGCAACTATTGAAGTCATACTCAAAACGATTATATAGATACTCCATAATGTGAAAACGGACATCTAACGGAAGGTTCTTTATCTTACTCATATATATTAGAACTTGAGAAAAATTTAGATGTATCATTGTTTTCTTTTTTTGGTTTCTCAGGTTGTTGATTATAAACATTAACTGATATGTTTGACTTCTAACCTTTACCCTTCTTAGGCTTAGGCTCTTCCTCTTCTTCCTCCTCGCTTTCACTTTCACTCTCGCTTTCTTCTTCCACTTTCTTTTTTACCACTTTCTTCGCCTTCTTCTGCTTTGATTCAAGTTTCATACCCGCAACCCGGCGCGCAACGATATCAACGAAATCGTGTTCCACTTCCTCATCAGAACTACTTTCCTCAATCTGCTCGCCATCCCTTCCATCTATCATATCTCTTGCCAACCGCTTCTTAGACACATGATCTATCCGCTGTTCCTCAGTCATTTCTTTCACATTCTTAACCTCTTCCTCCGCGAGTAGTTCCTTAGCCCTTTCAATTTTTCTCTGCCTCGCATATTCTTCTTCATTACAGTCGCTTTTTCAAGGTTCTTTATAGCAATCTCTCTTTTCCCTCTCGGCATTCTTGGTTTTATATTTAACCAAAAATAATTTTTAATCGGATTAATTATTATCCAATATATATACCTCCGCGGGTTTTGGTGAAGCACGGTTCAATGAGTCAATATAAGTCGCTCTTAGGTCTTAATGAGTTAGCTGTCGATAGTCTAAATATAACTAACTTAGACCTAACGAACACTAATATATTACGGGCTTAAATACTGATAGAGTGCCAGAAGATGCTGACCCCGTAAATCTTTATTTTACTGACAGCCGATTTGACACACGACTGGCTACCAAAAACACGGGAGACGTTAAAGAAGGAAAAAATTTATACTACACCTAGCAACGAGTAAGGGACAACGACGAAGTCAAAGCCTCAACTCAACACCGTTCTAATACGAGTAATCCGCATCAAACCAGTTTATACAATCTCATAGATACAAACATATCAGCACAAGCGGTCGGTCAATACGTAACTTATAACGATGTTGACGGCAAATGGAGGAATACCTACCTCGGGTCAATTGACACACTCTCCGATGTAGTCATAACAGCACCAATCGCCGCCAATAGTTACCTCACATATAATTCAATAAACTGGGTAAATAAAACATTTCCTAGAAGTGTTGATGAAACAGGCAATATTAGTATGGGCGGATATTTGAATATAACAGGAGTGAATTTACTAAATGCAAAAGATGTTGATACTTGGATAACAGAACACGAGGCGACTAACGATAAAGTTTCAGCACGGCTCAATTAATACACACAGCGATGTGTTAATTACTGGCACACCCGCAGATAATCAATTGCTTATTTATAGCACGGGACAATGGAGAAATGTTGCTTCACCTTTTCTGCGACTAGACGGCACCGCGAATATGACTGCTGGATTAAATATGGGAGGGTTTGACATAACAAATGTGGGCACTGTTGACAGCATTGATATTTCCGCCCTTGATACTGCCGCGGTTAAACTAACAGGAGACCAAACCATAGCTGGAAAAAAAAATTTACATCAACAATAGAAGTAAGCGGTTCATCCAATCCTACTTCTTTTGATGGTATTGGAATAGCCTTTGATACAAAAATAGGAGTGATCGCAGCACAGAAAACAGCAACAGCGACTTGGTATCCGATACAAATAACTGGCTCATATGTAGAGTTATATTCAGGCGATACTTTAATTATGACCGCATCTGGCACAACATTAAGTTTGAACAGCAAAAAAATAACAAACTTGGCAGACCCTTCCGCTTCAACAGATGGAGCTAATAAAAATTATTTTGATACAAATTTTGTGAAACTAACAACAGACCAAACCATAGCAGGAACAAAAACATTTAGTGATAAACTAACACTTTCACAAGACAAAACATTAATAATGGGAAGAACGACAAGAGGATTAGCAGCATACACGGGAGGATTAGAGTTATACGGGACATCGGGGGTGGCAGGACCACATATACAAGCATTTACAACAACCGACCCTAATTACCCTTGCTTTCAATTAATTAACAATGGACATAGTAATATGGCATTTAAATTTGATTGTTATTGGGACGGAGCATCTAATGATAAGTCAAGTTCTGCTACTTCAAATTTTATGATATCTAAGGGCACTAATCTTCTTTTTCAATACGCATCAGGAATAGCTGTAGGAAACAACATAACCTTTAATACCGCAATGGACATTAATAGCACATCAGGCTTACTAACAACGAAGGCAATAATAGCGAGTGGAGCAATAACGGCGAATGCGGGAGTATCAACGACTACATTAACAGCAAGCGGATTATTAACAGTTGATGGAGGTTGTAAATTATCTATTCAAAATAAAGTAGATGGAGGAAATGGGCAAGGCATATTTCTTTGGGATACGGACAATCCAAGCTGGGGGATTTATATGGCAACTCCCGGAGCGAGTAAAAGTTTAATAGGTTTGGTCGGGTCATTAGCAGTAGCAGGAAATGATTTTGCTTCGTATGGCTTTCGTTGTAGAGTTGCTAACGATGCTACGATGGGGTTTATATGGGAGAATTCAGGTGAGCAACTATTGATGTCGTTGAATGGACTTAATGGGACTTTATGGACACGTATGGCTTTCGTTGTAGAGTTGCTAACGATGCTACGATGGGGTTCATATGGGAGAATTCAGGTGAGCAACTATTGATGTCGTTGAATGGACTTAATGGGACTTTATGGACAAAAGGATTAATAACGGCAAGTGCGGGAGTATCAACGACCACACTCACGGCAAGTGGCGAGATAAAGGCAAATGGAGGATTAAACATGAATAGTCAAAGGATTACAAATGTAAATCAACTAAATGGAAGGACTATCTCAACTCTATTTTCAGAACACGATGCGAATAAAGCAAAAGTATCAGCGGATGGGTCGATAGACACACACAGCGATGTAGTAATAACGGGGCCCGCGGTAAATGGACAACTATTAACATACAACGGCACAAACTGGGTAAATTCTACGGGGTCTCTAGCCTTTCCTGCTTTATCAGGTGGAACAATGACGGGCGATGTAAAATATGGGGCTTCTGCTTTTACTCTATACACAGCCCCGCAGGCTATGACGACGAACAATTCAGGGGCTTTATTGCTTCTGCTTCTGATGAATACAATCCAGCATATTACGCTTTTAATGCCAGTCAGAATGGTTATTGGACGACTGCTATATACTATAACGACACGACGGGAGTATATACAAGGACTCCCGCGACAACGAATACATGGGGAGGAATAGGGTACACAGGCGAATATATAAAAATTGATTTAGGGGCGATATACAGGATAAAAACATATTATGTGCGGTCTTCCTCAGCGAATTTTATTGAAACAACTCCTAGCATTTGGTATGTAGGAACGAGTGCGGATAATATAACATACACATTATGGGATAGCAGGAGCGGGGAGGCTTGGGCGAGTCAAACGACGAAAACATATAACCCCGCTTGAAATGCTACCGCTAGATACATCATATTCGTCGTGAATAAGACGGGAAGCGGTGGAACTTCACTTAGAAGCCAGCCACGTATAGTAAGTTTATATTTTGATTACGAGACATTTAATTACGATATAACGAATGTTAGAAATATCACAGGCTACTAATTAACAACAAGCGGAACCATAACGGCCAGCGGATTAATAACTGCGAGTGCGGGATTAACAGGAACCACATTAACGGCCAGCGGATTGATAACGGCAAATGCGGGAGTTGATATGAAAAGTCAAATTATGTCAAACTTAGCCACTCCATCGGCTTCAACAGACGGGGCGAATAAAAGTTATGTGGATACATTAGACGGGCAGAATGTAAAATTAACGGGAACTCAAACAATGTCAGGAACAAAGGAATTTAGGGCGACTTCTCTCGGCGTCCCGTGTATAATTGGCAGAAAAACAAAAGGGACAGCCGCAACAGGAGGCTTAGAATTGTATGGAACCAACAACAATATGAATGGACCGCACATACAAGCATTCGTCCATACATCCGTTTATCCTACATTCCAATTATTGAACTGGGGGCAAGACAATATTAATTTGTATTTTGATTGTTATTATAACGGCACGAGCATATTATCTTCGAACACGTCATCAAATTTCCAAATATCGAAATACGCAAACAAACTCAGTTTTAATTACAAAAATGGTGGAACACTAGGACAAGCAATAACAATGAGTGAAGCAATGAACATAAGCACAGCGGGGTTGATAACTGCGAATGCTGGTACATCCGTTGTTAATAGCACGGCGGACATAAGAGGCGAAGCAAGAAGTGGGTCTCACGCATCTCCAGTAGGATTATATGCCACCGCAAACCTCAGTCAATCTTCTGTGGGTATTGAATTTAGACATAGCAACGGGACACAGGGAGTTGGTTTTGGTTATAATTCAGTTTACACTGCGGGAAGCAATACTAATCAAGACTTAAATTTTTATTCTAAGGGGAGTGGAATAATTTATGCTCAGAGTGCTATGACTTGCTCTTCAACATTAACGACTAGCGGATTATTAACGGCTAGCGCGGGGATATCAATAGGTGTAAGCGGTGGAGGGGCTACAACAATAAGTCAGAGGTCAAGTTATACAAATCAACCGCTTATACAATTAAAGGGGAATGTCAGTAATAATTATTCTTGTATTTGTAATGATGGAAATTTAACCTTTTTCAACACTTCAAACTCAAATGGAAATCCGAGTAGTGGATGGATTTATCAAACATTAGGCGCGAATGTTTGGTCTTCTGGGTCTGATAGAAGAGTAAAATCAGATATTAAGACATTAGACTGCGAGGGATGTTGTGAGAAACTAATGAAAATAAATTGTTGTTCTTATTATTGGAAATCAGACGAAAAGAAGGAAAAAAAGAGCCACGGGTTTATAGCGGACGAAGTAAAAAAAATATTTCCAAAATTTGTATCAGAAAGCGGAATAAAAGCGGATGATGGTGAAAGCAACCTTGAAGGAGTATCATACACGGAATTTATACCAATACTGGTTAGTGCTTTTCAACACATGGCAGAAAAGATGATTAATTTAGAAAAAGAAAATAAAACTTTACTTAATATATTACAAGACCAAACAAACCAATTAGCAGAAATCCGAGCAGTTGTATTTCCGTAAGGACAAGCCCTTACAATCCCAAAAAGCACTTACAACGCCTCCTAGATTACATCCACCAAATTTTCCTTTTTTTTTGAAAGTGTAGTTTTTTGCAATTGTATAGATTTTCGGAAATTGCAAATGGTTCAAAAAAAACTGTTCAATTTTCAAAAAATTGCGTCCCTGCTCAACCGCCAGTTGCTCAAAATCCTGTTTGTGGCAAGTGTTTGCTCTTCTGAACCAATTCTAGGGTTGCTGCGTCTTTTTTCTCGCTTTCAAGATGTCCTTACTGTTGCATTCTTGTGGACACAATTGCTCCAAACCTGGTCCCAGTTCTTGCTTCAATTCTGGCTCTCTGTCGCATTCTAGAGAACATAGCCTCTGTTCTAATCCTGGCTGTCTTGCCAGCCAGTTGCTTATCCAACTCGTACGCAGTGGAACACAGAATGAGACACTCGTTCTCTCATCTGTAAACCCAGGCCTGAACCCTGCCCAGAACGAGACTCCTTCTTTTGCCTTTCGTCCAAACTGGACGCCTGGCCCCTTGCGTGGGGCGAGACAATGACGCGATAATGGTGACCGTACCTCTCCTGACCCTTCTCCCGTCTCCACAGCAGTTTCTCAATCTGCTGCAAGTCGGAGAGAGGCAGCTTCACAACGAAGACCTTGGTTTCGCAAGGTGGTCTGCAGAGGCTTTATGAGAGTGCGCTGCGATCGCAAGTTCTGCCGTTTCGCACACAACTATCAGCCAGGAGCTTCTGTTGCGAATACGAAGAGGAAAAGGAGGAAAGGGAAGACAAAGACAGAAAACACAACGACAACAACTGCGTCGACAACAACAACAACAGCAACAACGAAAACGAAAACGACAACAAAAATAACAAAAACAACAACAGGGATAATTGCAACAACGACAACGACAACGAAGACAGCCGACAAAGACAACAACGACGACAACAGCAACAATTATTCTGCTCGCTTTCGGTTTCGGAAGGCAGCTACAATTTTTTGCCGGAACCTGAGCATAAAGAGGGTAATGATGGGCGACTGTCTTCATGTGAGCAATTATGCAGAATGTGCAGCTCTTCTTTTTCAGCTCTTCTTCTTTTTCCTCTTCTTCTTCTTCTTCTTCTTCTTCTTCTCCTCCTCCTCCTCCTCCTCCTTCTCCTCCTCCTCCTCCTCGTCTTACTCTTTCTTCTTCTTCTTCTTCTTCTTCTTCTTCTTCTTCTTCTTCTTCTTCTTCTTCTTCTCCTTCTTCTTCTTCTTCTTCTTCTTCTTCTTCTTCTTCTTCTTCTTCTTCTTCTTCTTCTTCTTCCTTCTTCTTCTTCTTCTTCTTCTTGTTCTCTTTCTTCTTCTTCTTCTTCTTCTTCTTCTTCTTCTTCTTCTTCTTCTTCTTCTTCTGTTTCTGCTTCTTCTTCTTCTTCTTCTTCTTCCTCTTGCTCCTCTTCCTTTTCCTCTTCCTCTTTCTCTACTCCTCCTCCTCCTCCTCCTCCTCCTTCTTCTTCTTCTTCTACTTCTTCTTCTTCTTCTTCTCTCTTTGCTAACATCGCTGCTTCTTATAATACCATTGCCTCTTACATATATGATAGCTATCTTACATGCATCCAATCCATGTCTTCTGTCCTTTTCTATCCTTTTCTATTCTTTTTTTCTAGTCTTCAATTTCTTTTCTCCAAGTTCTCTTCCTTTTTTCTCTTCCTGTCTTCTTTTTTTCCCCTTCTCTCTTTCTTTCTGTCGAGACTTCTGCGCGTTATCTCTTACTGCTCTCGTGCTTCTTCCATTCCTTCTCACTTGTTCTTTACAGTCTTTTGAATTTTTTCTCTTGTTACTTATACTCTTTTTTATTTGACTTCTGCCTTTTTACCATTACTAGTTTTCTTTTCCTTTCTCTCCTCCATTTCCCTTTTTCTTCCTCGCTCTTTGCATTCTCCAGTTGTTTTTTTCTTTTTTATGATTCACCTCTTAATTAATTCTTCCATTCTATCTCTTCGTCTTCCCACTCAACTTTACGAGTGGCAAGTATTTTATTAAAACAGCGCTTGCGTAAAATACAATTTTCAAAAAAAAACTATTCAAGCATATGTTAATTCAACATAAGGAAAAGTTCCTTAGTCAGTGCTTTCACCTTTTTGAATTTCTTATTTGCGATGTGAGTTAGAATACAACTCGTCAAATGACAATGAAGAGCGAACTCTTAACAAAAAGAACACTATGTCTGCATCAAGTTGAGTCCTGACTCCATGAGAGCAGGTACAATATAATTGCTGGGACTTCAGCCTTAGCAAAAGCCTATTTGCAGTGAATGCTTTTACGCAAACCGTGACTGCCTTTTAATAAAATATTATACTTGCTTGCCACCCGTAAAATCTGAGTGGGAAGTAGAAGAGATAGCATGGAAGTGGTATCCGTAGGAAGTGGGAGAGTAATTAGCCATAGCGGCCCTTATGTATATAACACCCACTGTATACTACCTAGGCATGATGATCGTTATTTCGCTATTAGTTTTATTAATAATATTAATACTGAGGAATTCACTCGTGGAAGTGAGATGATTCCTTATTATTAAATGTATTATAAGATCTGACTCATGATGAATTCTGATTACATTTCCGGTTTTGAAGAATACTTCCGGTTTTACTGTTATACTAGAATGATGATGATAAAGCATCAGAATATGGGGGGAGCTTCAAGTGGAAGCTTGGCCCGGACCCCCGAGTATTTATCCGTTGTGGGAGGTAACCGTTTGGTCGCCCTCCTGAGCGGTCCACGCTCCAAGTAAAATGGTAAAACAAGTCAGATAGGTTAGTTAAGGTTGTAATACTTTACATATTTTCCTTTATTTTTTCCACAGACTGACTCGAACAACTCCAACTGCTACACAACACGTGTAGCACTTAAATACTATTCGTTAGTCCTCAGAATTTGCATTGTTTCGCAAGGGACAAGTAGTCTGTCAAGCAAGTGTACTAATGGAATTGACCATCCCCAGCGTCCTTCGGTACCTTCCCTGTTCTCGGAAGTATTTTGAGATCAAATGACAGCCGTGTGTGTATTCATTTGAATGCCGGTTGGTAATTTCCTCACAGGAGGGTAGTCAAGACTTACAATTCGAATTTCCCTATTTTTTCGGAAGAGTCACACTTTATGTGTGCTGATGGCGAACTGACACCCGAGTTGAAGAATCGCGTGCTAGATGTCCAAATTAAGCAGGAAAAAAAGAATTAGACCACGAATACGAAGACAACTGGGACTGTTGTATGACTAAGCGAAAAACTGACAGCCGTCTTATTAAATACTTATTTCAAATGGGTATCATCATCTCCATTATAACCCTTTGTATCGTGAGGCTGTCTGAAAAGAACATTCCGTGCGAGGTTGCTAACACTTATGTAGGCATTTTAACCTTGCTCATCGGCATCTGCCTCCATCGTCATCCAGTTCAAAGAAGTGAACACTCGTACAAATAGACTTTATACCACGAAGCATCATTTGAACATATTAGAGGTAAAGCGTCAGTAAAACTGACACACCAATCACTCATCGGCTTATACACACATCCTTTTTCAATACACCACACACAGCTTTCATTTTTTTTATCGCTGTATCTCGAATAGAAGTCGCAGGCGGACCGAGCAGAAATATTAATAAATAAAAAGTTTATGAGCAGTAATATATAGGGCATCGCAAATGACTGACTATAAATATCAGCGGATTATTTTTCTGAGTAATGATTTTCCAGGCGGGGTTAATGGTAGCAATACATTCGACAAAAACATTCAAATGAACTTTACGCCGACTAGAATGAATGTTAAGTTTATCCACTATATGAATGATACGTCGGAGACGAAAACAAAGATACTTTATATGGACCGCATCGGGATTATCGGCACATTCGCAGACAGCACCACGGCAAACATTTCAAATCTCGGCTACAACTTAGGAGTAGTAGGTTGGTCTGACAGGGTTTACACATTTAAAGTGCTTAAAACTGACAGCGGTAATGTCGAGACTGACCAGCTAGCTGGAAGAATTGTTATTTGTTTAGAATTTCTTGGCTAATATTTATATAAACAATTGAGAAAATCAATAATGTAAAGGTGAAACCAGTCAAGCAAAACGGAGATGGAGACAAGTTGCCAAAAGGATATAAGTTATTTAATGAGCCGTTCGCTAATAAATTTCTTCTCGCTCGCAAGAAGAGTGGCAAGACGACCGCACTGTTCGAAATCCTGAAACGAACGACCGACAAAAAGACCCGCATCGTTATTATAGCCAGCACAATACACAAGGACCACATCTACAAAGAAACGGCTAAGCACTTCAAGAAGAAGGGAAACCCGATGGCGATATATACATATTTGAAAACGGACGGCTACAGTGTGATTGATTACGAGTTAGACAAGCTCAATAAGCCAGACAAGGAGCAAGAAGGAGAGATTGTACAGGACGGTAAAGAGGAACCGAAGCCGAAGTTTATTTATTTTGGTAAGGAGGAAGAGAAGAAGCAGTGGCAAGCACCAGCGGAGAGACCGTCTAAGTATCAATCACCAGAAGTCGTTTTCGTGCTGGATGATTTGGGTAGCGGGTTGAGGGATAAGTCCGTGAGCGACCTGTTGACAAAAAATAGACACTACAAGTCAAAGGTGATTATGAGTTCGCAGTATCTAAACGACTTACGGCCAGAGGCGATTAAACAGCTGGACTACCTTCTCATTTTTCCTGGTCAGAGTGTCGATAAAATAGAACTTGTGTATAAGCATCTGGACCTCGGATACGACCTTGAATACTTTATTGAAAAATATCACGAGGCGACCAAAGAGAGGTTTAACTTTTTGTATGTGGATGCTGTATCGGACGAACTAAGGCAAAATTTTAATGAACGATTTTTGTAATTTATTATTATTTATTTTTTTCTATATATTATAATGGTCGTGAAAACAACACGGGTTGAAGTCATTCCAACAGTCGGAAAAATAACAAGAAACTCAAACACAATGGCGGGCGGAAAAAAGAAAACTGGTCGCAAGAAACAAAAGGGTTGCGGGCAAAAGGGAGGTAAAATAAATTGGGAAAAGGTCGGCAATACATTTAGGAATATTAATAAGTATTTGAAAAAAGACAAAACAATCTCTCGCTTCGCTGGTGCTTTGGATAGAGTTGGTGTTCCTTATGCTGGCAAAGTTCAAAAGGTTGCGAGCGATATGGGATACGGCAAGCAACGCGGCCGTGGAGCACTTAAATTTTAAACCCCCAGAAGTGGACCAAATAAAAACTAAACTTTTTATTATTTTTTTTTACATTAATATATACAACCTACGGTCGTAGACAGTATGAAGACCAAAACCCGTGGAGGTATGCGAAAGAAAACTAAGCAACGACCGCCGAGGATATACAGAACGAAAGATGGAAGGCCATATATCAAAGTAAAAGGCAAACGAGCATATCTAAACTTTGGAAAGAAAACAAATGACTTATCAACACTTCAAATTGTTAAGCTGTTTATGAAATATTTAGGAAGACCGAAGAGGACGAAGACAAAGCGAGAAGACAAGAAAAAAGTTCAAAGCCTGTCGAAGATTGAACAAAATACAAGGATGGCTATTCAAGACCACTTAGATAAACTCAAACAGGAGAAATATGAAAAGATAGAAGCAATAGACAAGAAGGAGAAAGCGGACATTGAAGAAAAAGACCAGGAAAGGAAGAGGCAACACCGCAAAGAATTAGCCGACATACAAAAAAGACAGGATGAAAAGGACAGAGAACTCAGGAAAGAGCAACGACTTATTGAGGAATTACGGAGAACTAAGCAAGGACTACTAACAGCACCTGTCGAAGAAAAAACGCCAAAAAAACACACTCCAAAATCATCTCCAAGCGGAATAGCTGATATAACCGATGAAGTAAACAAGCAAGCAAAAGATTTGAAAGACGAAAAGATAAAAAGAATTATTGATGCTATGTTTACAGAGGGTGTGAGATTACAATGAAAAAATACTGGAAAACCTAAAAATCACGTCGTAGTAAATAGCCTCATAAAAGCAGGTATTGATATTAAAATTATAAAACCAAGAGGTAAAAAGAAAAATTATTCCGAGACATTGAAACAATGATTATACACTCAAAAATTTACCGAAAAAATAACTTCTCCCGAGGATGGTTGGGGAAGACTAGATAAACTTCTAAAAGATGCTAAGACCACAGAAAAGAAAACACCCCAGACAAAACAACCACCATCCACACCCCAGACACAACAACAAACGCCTAATTCACCCGAGGCTAAACAGCTAATATTTGAGTTGACACAGGGACAAGCACCACCCCCATACCAACAACAAGCACCCGACCAACAACAAGCACCCGACCAACAACAAGCACCCGACCAACAACAAGCACCCGACCAACAACAAGCACCCGATACACAACCACCACCCTTAGAAAACGACACTCCACAAGATGGAACAGGCAAAGATTTAATGACACACGAAATAGAAGACATAATGAAAAAACACGATTGGTATTTGGGCACGATAGCTAGCGACCAAATCAACGATTTAAAACCAGAAAAAAGAAAAAAGTATGGTTTTATTATGAATACTCAAAAAAGTTCGCAACCAGGGCAACATTGGATGGCTGTTTGGGTTAGTCTGAATGGCGATAGGAGTGTTGAAGTTTATGACCCGCTAGCAGAATATCAACCGACTGAACTTTTCCAACATCATATGAAACAGCTGTTAGATAAAAGCCGTCCTGATAGTTATTTATTAATGAAGGTTAATCAAGTTAAACAACAAAGCGACACCTCAGATACCTGCGGATGGCACTCAATGCGGTTTCTTCTCCTGAGAGCAAAAGGAGTGAGATTTAAATTTGCTAGCGGTTTCACAGACTTAAAAGAAAAAGAAGCTGAGGAGTTGAAAGCACAGAACAGCTACGGCTTTGACACATTCATATAACAGCAGGGGCAAGCCCCCGCACCCCCCCAAGTGGTTTGAAGCAATTAAAACAAAAAAAATATATTTTTCATATATTATATAGTATTTTTGAGTTCGAAAGTGGTTTTTGAAAAAAAGCACTTTCATGGAGTATAAGGGCGGACGAAGTAGTGGTATCTATTACATAAACAGTAAAAATAGGATACATGGAACCGATAGCGACTTTACACACTCTTTGGATTTAAGAGGGCTGGACAATCTAACACATTGTAAAATTTTACATATCTATGTTCCGAAGTCGTATTACTCTGTGGCAAGTCCTTATAACACTTTTACTCTGAGTGAAGACGGATACGAGGCACTTATTACGATACCCGAGGGCAACTACACGATGAATAACTTAAAAAATAAGCTGGCCGAAGTGCTAACAGCAGACAGTCCAAACCATTACACATACACAATAACAAGCAACAACACAAAGACTGACCCAGAAGACGGTAAGTTATTGTTTACTGTAGCGGGCAACCTAGGAATTCAACCGCGGTTTATATTTGACACCGAAACACGTATTCACGAAGTAATGGGTTTTGACCGCGACTCAACATATTTCTTCGCTAATAATACCATTAGGTCTCCAAATGTCATAATCTTGACTGGTGAAAAAACATTATATCTACAGTCGGACCTCATTGGCGAAGGTGATAACCACGTATTACAGGAAATATATACCACTAACGAAATCCCGTTTGGCTCTGTTATCTACGATGGAAGCGGGTCGGAGTATGGCAAAAGACTATCAGCTAATTCAAACAATGTATTTAGGTTTTACTTGACTGACGAAAACGACCAACCCATTAACCTCAACGGTCTCGGTATTGTTATGACATTGTTGATTTATCGCGAGACGAATTATTTAATTTATTTAATTCATTTTTCAATTTGTTGAAATCTCGTTAATTTATAATTATTTATTTTTTTATCTATAAGATATAGACCAAAACAAAAAGAAAAAATGCCTGTCCAATACGGAGGAGAACTAGTCCATCAGATTAAGGAACTATTGTCAGGAAAGTATGAATTGAACAAACTCACTAGCCGTGAAGGGTCAGCAAATGTCAACCTTACTACTGCTGGTGGTATGGAAAGCACATTTGAAATTCCTACCCGCCCTTTGAACCTTGCGAGGTCTGTGTTGAGATTTACCTACAAACCAACAAACAATGGTGCTAATACATACAATCGTATTTTTATGGATTGTCTGTCTATGATTAAAACGATTAAACTTCGTAGCCGAAGCGGGCAGTATCTGTGCAATCTTCAACATGTGGGAAATTACACTAAGATGATTTGGAAACCTGAGATTAGTTTTGAAAAATTTAAGGCCTTGGAAAATCACGGATACTATGATACCGCCACAGAAGGTAAAACTGGCTCTGGTGCGATGCTTCAAAAGTGTAATGTTGGAAAGATTGTTGTAGGAAGTAGAACTGAAAAGAAGGCGATTGTTGATGCTGTTGATGTTGCTGGACTCAAGGCGGCGGTTGATGGATACTATAAAGTCCCAAGTGTGAATGCTAGGCATTTTAACGACAGCGCGACAGCTACAAGCGGTGCGGGAAATTACAATCTTGTTAATGTAGATTATGATGAGGCAAAGTATTTTGAAGGTGGTAATAATACTGGTGACGACCCAGTTATCAGTGTTAAACTTCCTTGGGGAATGCTGTTTGGAACGATTTTTGAACTTGATAAGACAATCGGTTTCAATGAAATTTTGGATATGCGTATTGTGTGGGAGGCGACCAATCGTACTTTCTTCTATGGGACTGATATTAGTGCTATCTCTGCTGGTGCTACATTAAGCGCTGTTGGTGCTACTATTTCTGATTTGAATTTGTTTCTTGCCGTGGAAACTGATCCTAATGTTATTCTTGGAGTCCAACAAAAGATCGCGGGTGAAGGCTTTCCTTTTAAGATTGAATATCCCATTCAATATTATTTCAATGAATCTTATTACGTCGCGCATCGTAAATGATCGGAAGTTGCCGTTAATCCTTACCGCATATCGGCTTTCATTTATTCCTAGTTTGTGTTCCTTGCTGTCGTCCCTTATGATATCATAATTACCATATCTCAACAAGTCTCTTAGATTTTCTTTCAGTTCTTTTTTCTCTTCAATCGTAGGTAAAGGTGGTGCTATCGGTATAGCATGGTGTTCGAAATACACTGCACCTCTTACTTGGTTAAGTAGTTTTGGGCAGTCGGTGTATCAATTTTATACCCCCGATATATAGCACATGACCCCTGACAGACTTGATTTCGTAATTTATCTTATATTCCCTTAATCTATCCAACCTGTAGACTTTTCCGTTATAGGTATGTGTCTCCATTGTTTGGTAAATATATTTAAGGAAATATAATTTTATAAAATTAAAATAATTTTGCCGTCTCAAATGTTGGGTGTGTCCTGTGTCCCTGTGTGCCTCTATATGATGGTGTGTCCTTGTCTTTAACATAAAATTCCCCCATACCTGCGGAGGAATGATTGAAATTAGATCGGCTCTGCCGATCGTTTTTCTCCGACGGAGAAAAACTCCGACGCCAAAAAAAAATTATTGTTTATTTTGTTTTTTATATTGATTTTGATTTAATTATTTTCTCATATTCTTTATGCTTATTAGATTTCTTATGCTTACATGTACTTCCATTTGTAATCTCTGCTCCACATTCACAAATATAACTTTTGATTATCAGTTTCTTGATTTTTTCATTTTTAATTGCTTTTCTTTCACGGTCATAGTTTATTTTCCATTCTTCATATTTAGGTATTACAAATTCTTATGATATTTATTTGCTTCTTCCAATGCTTGCTCTTTTGATTTGCCTTTTCCAGTGCTGAAACTCTTACACATAACTTTTCCTCCTTCTCTCCATTGAACTTTCACCATAGGTCTTTTTTCATTATTCTTAACCATTACACAACCTTTTGAAATCCTGAACGGCGCCATCCTATATATGTGTCTTTATAATTATTTAAATAGAAATTAACTTTGAACACTAAGGCTTATTTGCTTATAATTGCTTTCTGTATTGTTTGTTTGCAAAATAAAGAGGAGAGCCGTTAGAATCATTTTGATTCCTACGGGTGTATGTATCGAAAAAGTGTGATGAAGTGCGACCCTTAACTACTAATTGGCTTTTTGTGAGTCTCTATTTGTCACAAACATGTTTGTGCCTTTGGGTTTGTTCCTTTGTGTCTGCTTCATTTTCTTGCTTTTCACAAAGCTCTCATTCAAGCGTCTGTCTCCTCACAGGTACTCTTTTTCTTGCTTTTCACAAAGCTCTCATTCAAGCGTCTGTCTCCTCACAGATGGCAGTACACCCGCTTGAAGTTTTTCTTTTTTCTCTTATCATGGCCTCGTCCAACTCATCTGAAGCTAAGTCTGCGCAACGCAAGAGTCACCGCCTAAATAAGAAGAAGAAAAAGAAGGCAGCTCGTTCGAGTGAGGAGGCTGCTTCCCGACCCTCTGATGACCTCGAGGAAGAGGAAGAGGACGGTGACAGAAAAGAGCAACCTGACCAGGACCAACAGGCTGACGAGTTGCTTGCACGTCTGGAAAATTTGGGTCCCAACCAAGGTGATGGTGGACAGGATGATGGCGCTGCTGCCACAGGTCGTGATGGCAAGTTACTGCGTGACTTGAACATGCGTAATATCTGGGTGACAGTGAGAACTCTAGCTCCTCCTCGCCCTCTTCTGGTGGAAGACGTCGTCAGGATAAGAGAGGAAAAGAGATTTATTCTGACAGAGAAGCGTTGGCTACCGTCGAGGATGCCAGAAGCTACACAGGTGACCTCCGTGGCTATGTGATGCTTATGGCAAAGAAAGGCAATGTATGGTCCAAGCGGAATCATGCTGAAGTGCGCGATTGGGGCACCATTCTAGAACTGATGCGAAAGCGTGTGGGCTTTTCCGACAGTGATGAGGCATATCGTTTCGCTGCAAGGCGTTTCGTGGCATTAGCTGCCGCCGAGGCTTTTCAGGACAAAAAGACAATCGATATCATCATGGGCCCCCCCATTGAGGAATGCCTGCTGGATCGCCGCAAGGTTTCCCTACTCTACAGAGAGCTGAATCAGCGCCACCGCTTCGCAGATCGTGTCGATACGTGGCGTCGCAAGAAGATCAACACTTCTAAAAAGTTCAACAACAACAACAATACAACCAAGCGTAACGCTGCTATCTACAAGTTCGCTGGCGCCCGGGATGGTGTGGGTCGCGCATGAGTTAGCGAAGCGCTCCCGGAAGTGATCTGATACAGCCCTTACCAAGACCAACGAGATCGCTTTCGGCTTCACGTAGAAGCCAACAACTGGCGTCCTTCAGGCTTCGCGTCTTCAACGTTTGCATGTCTATCATCGTATCGTTGAATGTGCTGTTGGTTCCCAGCTTCTCTCCCTCTTCCTCCTGGCTTGCTTTGCGTAAGCCAGTGACAGCAAAACATCTTTGAACCCATGGATTTCTACTCCGTGTCAACCGCGACTTCGTGTCTGCTGCTACTTCTGATACGTCTTTCTCTTCGTTTCCTTCGTATTTAAGTGTTTTTTCAACTTCGTCCAACTCGTTTCTGTTCAATGTGTCTCCTACGTCTGCTTATTATTATGGTGGTGGCTCCTACTGTGTGCCGCCTGTTACTGCTCCAGATCCTGTCGAGCTTGTTGCTGACGGCGTCCGTTTTCCTTCTCGTGGCGCTTTCGTTGATCTACCAGCTGGCTTGATTTCTGATGTGGCATCTATGTATGGTACGCCTGCTCGAGTTCTCAACCTTGACCATCCCGTCTTCACTGGACGTGCTTCTCTGCCTTACGCTAAGTTTCCTGCCTAACACTGGGCGGCTCGAGGCATCAATATCTCAGGGTTGTGCAGCTCCTACTTAGGGCAGGTATGGTCTCTCTACTACCTCCCTCACATGCATTTGCGGTCAACTGTGTCTTTACGGTGCCGCGCTCCGATGGACTCCTTCGCTTCATCATGGATGCCAGGAACACCAACGAGCTGTTTTTACCTCCCATGGATCCTAACATCCCTGGGCCCGACTGCATTGCTCAGCTTGACCTACTACCATCTGATGAGGTCTGGGCTGCTACCTCAGACATCTCTAACTTTTACGACTGCTTCTTGCTCCCGGAGTGGATGCTGCCGTTTATGGCTCTGCCGTCGGTCTTTATCGTCTGTATAGTGCTTGTTCACCCGTGTATGAGGTGCTTACCTCAAGGGTTTTCTCATGCTGTGTTTCTCGCACAGTCGTACCATCGCAACCTGTTTTCTCTGCACCTTCCTCAGTTTGCAAGCGGGGTGCTCACCCGTTCGTCTGACATGCTCTTGAATCGGGTCCGCTTGCTTATCTACACCGATGACGTTACCTTCTTGGGTCTATCTGCGGGGGCGGTCAACTTTGTTCTGGCTGCATACGAGTACGTCCTGGATATGGTTGGCCTGCCTCGGGCTGTAGAGAAGAGACAGTGTGCTAGCCAGAGCACCAAGACAATTTGGGTCATCGGCTTGTCAAGAGAAGGATTGGCGTGCCTGTCGCTGCACTTCGGGCTCTTCAACTGCGCACGGCCCAGATGCTGGCTCCTGACAGTGATGGTGAAGCCAAGGTTTCGCCTAGCGACATCGCTCCTCGGCAGCTGGATCTGGTGTTGCCTGGTCAGAAGGCCACTCCTTGTCGTATTCTTTACTGTTTATCACTTTCTCGGCCGGTACAGCCACTCTACGTTTCCTGTACTAGTACCCTGGTCTGTAATCAAGGAGTTTGAGACTATCTCGGCCCTGGTCCCTCTTATGTTGCTGATCTTTCTCCGCCAGACTTTCCTCGCATTTTGGCTGCTGACGCTTCTTCGTCTGGGATGGGATTGGTCGTGTTGCCTCCTGTTTCGCGCTCGTTTCTCCGATTTCTTCCCCCAGTCGCTGACCTTGTTCGGTCCTTACCGTGGATGACCATCATCTCTTTTCGCTGGGTTTTTAGTGCTCATATCAACGCGTTGGAAATGTGCGCCTCCAGTGCAGCGGTCCGATGGGCGGCCTCGCACCCCGCTCAGTGCTTCCGGCTGACTCTTCTCACCGACTCTGAGGTCGTGCTTCATTCTTTAAGGAAGGTAGGACCTCCTCGTGGCGCATACGCCCCCCTATGCTAAGACTTTGATCTCGCTTCTTTCTCACTGCATCAAACTTCGTATATGGTATGTACATACTTCTCTGAACCCCGCTGATGGTCCGTCCCGCTTTTAGCCGTGGCCGTGCAGTTAGTATACGAGATCGTTCTTTCTTAGCTTCGTTCGCCTACCAAAATTCTACGCGCCGCCGCTACGCACGTTCGGTGCGCTGTTTTGTCATCTGGGCCCTTAAAGAGTTCCCCGATATATTTTCTTTTCGTGATTTGGATGCTGCTCTCTCCCTGTTTTTCCATGAGGAATATTTGCGTCGAGGGTGCCCGGGTCCGGCTACTCTGCGATGCATGTGTGTCTCTACTGCCTCATTATGTATTCGCCGGAGCTTCGTACCTACTTGCCACGTGTTCGTGCTGACTTGCGTGGCTGGAGTAAGCATCACCCCCCTACCCCATGGCCGCCCCTTATCTTACCGCTGACAAGACTTATCGCTGTCTACCTTATGTCACGTGGCTACATGGACTGCGCGGTAGCAGTCATTTTGGCTTTCGAAGGCTATCTTCGTATTTAGGAAGTCGTGGGGCTAAAGGTAGCAGATGTAGCTGAAGTGACTGACGCCCGATTGGGGGTTGATCTTCCCCATGTCAACCTTCGTCTCACCCTTACCAAGACTGGCCGTGACCAGTTCGTCGCGGTTCGCTGCCGAATTGTTCGCGACTGGCTCAGAGTTCAACTTTCACAGCGCGGACCAGCACAATCACTCTTTCCTTTCTCAGTTAGCCGCTTGAGGAATACATTCTCCTCAGCGCTTGTAGCTTTGGACTCAACAGAGACACTGATATTACGCGGGCTCCGTACGTCTTCCACAGCCTCCGACATGGTCGCGCCACTTTGGGTATCCTGAGTGGAGATGGCACCGAGAACGTCATGTTGGAGGGTCGCTGGGTGTCAAACGTTTCTGCAAGACGGTACATTCAGCAAGTGCGCGCAGCACTGCTAAATCGAGCCTTGGATCCAGATACTTTAGCTATGGTCTCTTTTGTCAGCGACAATTTCAACATCGCTATGTGCAGGGCTGCATGTAGATACCTCCAACGGGGCGGTCTGCGTACGCCTGCTCAGATTGAGACTACATTACGTTCGCTTCCGCAGTGACAATCTAGTTGTGGTTTTGGCTTTTGCTTTTTCACTTTGAACATTTTGGACCTTGTTCCAGTATTAACGTTGGACTTTTCAAGTGCTGTATCCTTTTATTCAACAAAAACTCTGCTGTTAAGTTTGGTACTTTGACTTTAAGTGGACTATATTGTGCTAGCACTTTTTGTCTACTCGGGGTCAAAGAAAACTAAGCAGCTCATTTTTTGTTTTCAGTAAACTTGACCATAGACACAGTTATTTTTCATATTTCAACGGACTATTACGGACCATTTTTAAGGACTTTTTACTTAGTGATCTTTTCTACATCGTTGGTCTTTTTGTGTCTTTCTTTATTGAGCAGCCTTTTCACTATTGGACACAAATTGTCAGTGATTAGTTTGTGAAACACATTAGCGTTTTGTGAGTCTCTATTTGTCACAAACATGTTTGTGCCTTTGGGTTTGTTTCTTTGTGTCTGCTTCATTTTCTTGCTTTTTACAAAGCTATCATTCAAGCGTCTGTCTCCTCACAGGTACTATTTTTCTTGCTTTTCACAAAGCTCTCATTCAAGCGTCTGTCTCCTCACAGGTGGCAGTACACCCGCTTTAAATTTTTCTTTTCCAATTGGAACCTTTCTTTTTACCCTCCCTTTTCGCTTTTTACTTTTTCACTTTGAACTTTTGGACCTTGTTCCAGTATTAACGTTGGATTTTTCAAGTGCTGTATACTTTTATTACACAAAAAATCTGCTGTTAAGTCTAGTACTTTGACCTTAAGTGGACGACAAGATTCTCTGAAAAAAATGTTATGGGCCGGCCGGCCAGTGAAAAGAAATGTGGTGTGCCACCCCGTTTGCCACCCCGCC
>WBZZ01004368.1:95000-127500 GCA_019918135.1 Paulinella micropora
GTACGAAGAATTGACGATAAGCTCTAATGACACCCCCGCAAGGGCAGTTCCAACACTTCCAGACGGGCCGGTATGTTCAATGAAAATACTTGTCCAGACGGATCGGTATGTTCAATGAAAATACTGGTGGCACCGACGGGAATCGAACTGGCGACAGGGCCCAGATGGTAATAATAATAATAATAATGATAATAATAATAATAATAATAGTGTATCTCCTGCCAATTGCTGAGCCAAAAGGCCATGTGCATCCAGTCCTCCATTCCATAAGGAAAGTCTCCACACCAATCGGTGGAATAAAGGAAGTGACGGCATAGAACATTACTCCAGGAGCTTTATACCAATCAGCCCATGGAAAGGACCGATGGCCTATGTACTCCCTAAATAATAATAATAAAAATAATAATAATAATAATAATAATAATAGTAATAGTGCTTCTCTGTCAATGGCGAATGCCGCCTACAACCATTACACCTTGGCCATTACTCAGCGGGAGGTTCAGGTTAAGGCAAATATGATTACCATTAGTTGATATTTATGAGCATCGCTTTCATTCGCTTCGCTCATTTTCGCTTGCTCATAAATATCGAAAAGAAATAAAATATTTTTTTAATGTTAATAATATAGGTAATCGACATTTGTGAATTTTGCGAAAGTCGAAGACGAAAGCAAAAGATCACGAATGTCTCATCAGAGAAATTTAATCGCACAAATCCAGACGAAAAGTTTGTAAATGTCAAAGTTGGATATGATGGACACATTGAAACTAATCATATGAAGACCGCTTTTGGTGAAACCCTAACCAGTTCCTTAACACCAGTATTACAGGAAAACTTTCCATATACCATTGATACACGGATATGGACATTAACAGAAACAAAGGCGACCGTTTCATTTCTGAATAATATGGCGGAATTGAAAACAACTGCTGATGCTACCGCTGATGCTAGTATGGTAAGCAAAAGAAAAATAAAATATCGCACAGGTATGGGTGTTGTAGCCCGCTTCACTGCTTTATGGACAACTGATGAAACCGAAGATTATTATTCGTGGATAGGTATCGTAGATAGCGAATTACTTAATGGTTTCTACTTTTACAAGACTAGAGATGAAGGAATGTGTATTCTACATTGCAAAGGAGGAACCCCAAGCATATTTTATCAAGTGTACTGGGATGACCCGTGCGACGGAACAGTAGATATGCCAGTATTAGACTGGACAAAGGGAAATGTATTTCAAATTCAATTTCAATACTTAGGCTTTGGTGCTATTAAGTTTTCTATTGAACATCCAAAGACAGGCGAATTTCAGTTAGTCCATACGATTAAGTATGCGAATACCAACACGGGTGTCAGTCTGAGGAATACTACATTGCCATTTGTAGCACGAATTGTTCATAATAATGCTGGAGTTGGAATACAAAGACTGAAGACAGCCAGTTGTAGTTTGTTTGTTGAGGAAACCAACACTATTAATACAAGTATTACAAATACGGCGGAAGGGAGTGAAGCAGGTAATATAACTGAAAGCCCCGTTTTAAGTATCAGGAATAAAGCACAATACAAGAATAGCCTAACCAACTATTCATGTCTTTCCATCTTTGATAAGTATTACAAATGAAGATAGTAAGTCTAATATTGTAAGAATGGTATTGAACGGAACACTGACAGGGGCGGGTTTTGCTGATGTAGATGCCAAAACTTCAATTGTAGATACAGACACAAAAGCAACTGCGATTGCGAACGGAACAATAATTTTTAAGATTTATGTTAATGCGACCTCAACTCAACAAATTATTCTAAGAGCTTATGATAGTCAATTAACCCCGAACGATGTTTTGACTTTCACACAAAAGGCTGTGTCGGCAGGCGGGTCGGGTAATGGTATTAATGTTATTGCTAACTTTATAGAGGACCACTGAAGCAAAAAAAAATGAATGATTTGACTTACTTTACTTTATTTTTTTGTATCTTTCTTTTACAACAAGAATAACATCGCTCGCTTTCCTTAATATACATCCTTCTTCTGTACATACTTCGTCTGTAGCATTCGCTGTATCGCCTACGGAGATAGCATTCGCTATATCTTCACCAACATTAGCCTTTATTTCGGTAATTCCAGTTTCTTTTAAATCTGCTGTCTTAAAAGGTGTGCTTTCTTCTTTATCCGTTATGGCAAATGTTGATTTATCTTGCAAATCAACATTGGATGGTACAACTACTTTCACATTGTCATCCCTTGGCTTATATTGCTCATAGAAAGATACAATGTCAGGTTTAGTCCATTTAATTGTTGACTTTTTAATTTCAATGTCAATGTTCCATTTTTCAATTTCATTCAAGTAGTCTTGTTTGGTGTTCAGGTCTGTCATCATATATAATATAAATATTAATTTTTTTAAATATTTTTTTACTTCACTTTTAATGTCCGTAAATTTCTCAAACCACGGCTGTTTCATAACCCATTCAAGGTATGGCTTATCAATAACCGCTACATCTTGAATTTTCTTACCTTTATATTTACCAAATGGAAAAATATCCCTTGGCTTGCCTGCCCGTGCATTTTCAATCATTTGGATTTCGTCAGTAATTATCTTTTTAACATCGGTAAGAGAAAATATTTCTTTTTTATTTTCAACAGAGAGTTTCTCAAACTTCTCACATAGTCTGGTGGTGGTCATTGGTCTATATAGACTGGTAAAAAAAATTGTAGAAAAAAATTAATTATTTAATATTTTGTTCTGACTTCCTCCCTCACAAATATCCTTAATATCCGAACGGCCGTGTTTCAATCGCATTCTCTACAATACCAATAACTTGTCTTTTCGTATATGTAAAACTAAATATTTTTTCTAAGTATTCGCTTGTTATTTTTTTCTTTTGTTTGTCTCGCGTTATCTTGTTATTTTCTATTATAACTACTTTTCCAGACTTCTCAATTCGCTTAGCAATACGTAATTCTTCATCAGTCTCCAACAATTCAGCCAGTTCATTTTACCATTCTCAAATAATTCAGTGTTCGTAATACCTAGCCCGCAACTTATTACACTTAACATATTTGGTAAATTCAATGCTTTTTTCGTTTCATAGTTCATACTAAATCCTTTTACTTTCATATTGGCTTTACCATTATCTAATAAGTATTCATAACATTTCGCCCCACCTCCCACAAAGGTTTTTATTTTCGCTCCTTTTAATTCATCAGTCCAATCTCCCAGTAAATCGCCTGTCTCTACATCTGCCTGATTAATTTCTTTGTTAGTCGTATATATTACGCTGTCTGTGCCATGATACAATATCCTATTACCTAATTTGTCCATCATATTGTAAAGTCTCATTCTCGCGTGGCATGTAGTAAATAAAGCAACTACAATATTTGTTTTAATCGGGTCGCACACCGCGTTCTGTTTTAAGTCATAACTGGCTTCTATAATTTGGTCGTTAATTATGTTAATATTTATATTATCCACTGATTTATCGTTCAATAGTTTGTATAAGGTTTCTTTATCCTTTATCATTTTATTCTGTGTTTTATTTTGTTTTTGTCGAAACTTGCCCCATAAAGAATTCAAGCACAACTTAGCCACTGCTCTCCGTCCTTCATTTTTGAATGTTTTGCTTTCATCCATCTTTACACCCATTTTAACTTCCATGCTGTTTATGTAATTTTGTTTTTCTGCTTCCGTATTGCATCCCGCGGGATATCAACTGGACTCTTGTTTTACTTTCAAGAATGTCTTTATGTATTCTTTGAATAGGCTACTGCTTTGTTCTTTCCAGTGCCATACTTCATATATTTTCATTAACTTATACCCTTTGTCTAAGGACTTGTAAATTTCTGGAGTTACCCATGTGCCTGTTATTGCTCGTTCTTTATCTGTGTGCTTACATTCGCCGTGTTGCTCAGTCATTCCACACTTATCGCATCAGTAATACATCATCTTACCTCTATCTGCCTTCGGTAAGACTGGGTGTAGTAAGCCTCTCGGCGGTAGCATCTTAACCTTAGCCACTCCGAAATATTCTCTGCTTATAATTTTGTTTTCCATACTTTTTCTTTCCTCCTCGTTGTTTGGTCGTATTATGATATGGTGCCCGATTGGATAAAGGTCGTAATACATCACAGTCGGATAAAGTGAGCATATGTCAATATATTTCGCATACTCATTATCATGTCGTGATTTCCAATATAATTTAAGAGCATTCACTCTACCTCCAAACATCGCCTCTCGTGGGTTTAGTCCTTCTTGTTCAGTAATTCGTTCGTTTGTATCCTCTGCCAGTCTTTCACTGGTTTTCATAAGGCTCCATTCACATTCCCAGATACTTATTACTTTTGCTTGTTCATTAAGTTGTTTTTCTCTCCTCATTGTTTCCCTGTATAACTCGCCCATTGTCTTATTCTTGGGCTCTCGTCGTCACCGGCATGGTCTACAGGGGCACACGAGAGAGGGAAAGAGCCAGCCAGGTGTGTGTCCAGGCGCGTGAGCGCACAAACAGCAGGCGAGCACAAAGAGCAGAGTGGCGTGTGCCACTCTGGCCGGGGGCGTCCGGGTTCAGTAGCAGCCGCCTTACTGGTGGGTGTCTCGAGCGCCGGAGCGCCCTCCCCCCCCACCCCCCGCGCGCACGCGCCGCCGCACGGGGGGGGGGGCGTCCCCCCTCCCTCCCCCCCCCCCCCCCCCCCCGCACGGCCCGCCGCCCGGTACAGGGCGCGCGCGTGCGGCGTGTGCCCCTAGCGCGCGGCAAGGGGGCGCCCCCCCCCCACCGCGTGTCCAGGGTCGCGCGCCACGCGCGCCCGACAGCGGGCGCCCCCCCCCCCGTGTCCGGGGTCGCGCGCCGCACGCGCCCGGCAGTCGGCACCCGCGCACGACGCGCCTCACCCCCTTGCTACTCACACTTTTGCGCTGCGAGCCAAGCCCCCAGACACAACCACTGCGCCTACTATGCTAGCACTCACCCCCTACACGGCTCCCCAGACCCAGACACCGCCAGCCAGCGCTCCAGTCGACGCCGAGTACGACCCCGCCCACCCGGCCATGGACACCACCGACGACCAGCACCCCCAGCCGCAGCAGCCGCCGCCTGCCTCTGCACCGGCCGAGGAGAACGCCAGCGTCCTGTACGCCGCTGTCTTGGCCCTGGACAGGGTGTCACAAGCCCTCGGGACACGCGACCTGCGCCTGCTCCCGCGCCCGCGCAATCCCAGCACCCGCGAACTCCGGGAGGACGTGACTAGGTGGAGCCACCTGGCGAACCAGATCAGCCGTGGCCTCCAGGCGCTGCTCAAGACAAAGGGCGGCTACGTCAGACGCCTGGCCCGGCCCCGCGCTACACCTGCTTCCCTGGCCACGCGGGTGGAGCGGTACAGGCCGGATCCCACTGAACAAGACACTGCCTTCGTCACTTGGGTGCTCGGCGTGCTGACAGTGGCGGCGGCCGCCCAGCAGAGGTACCAACAGTGCGTGGCCGCTGAAGTAGTCAGCGGGGGGCGCCTCCACGCTGATGTGCACCGCCTGCACGAAGACATCAAAAGGTTCTGGCACTACGGGGGACAGGTCAGGCAAGGGGCGAAATTGGAGCTGCAGCAACCGGGCAGCTACGTGCTGCGCCTCCCCGTGCCCAAGAGTTTGCCTGCGACCGACTGAAGTAGCTAGCTAGAGCCAACCAGCAACTAGCTCTCTTGATCTCTCTTTGTAAAATTGTACTCTAAATAAAAAAGATTCACTTTTGACTTGAATTGTAACTGTACGCGGAGGATTGACTAGCGGCCGGCCGGGGCCAGGACCGGTTCACTGACTGGGGGCAGGGCCTGAAGACCGGGTCGCTAGCTAGCGCCGCACGCTGGCGGCCCCGCGGATCATTTTTTTCTAAGAAATAAAGCGGTTTATTCGACTAAGTCCACACAGTCACGCAAAGCTAAGGCGACCTCCGAATTGCCATCGCCGGTGTCCGGCCCGGCTTCGTACAGGCCGCCCGCCAGCCGCTGCCAGGGGGGCGCTGTCGCAGCCGCCGTGGTCTGCCGGTCGTAGTACAGATAGATCAGCGACAGGCCCGGGCGGCCCGCAACCTCCGGGACGCGCCCGCCCTGCAAGTCCACCAACAACCGCTGCAGACGCTCGAACCTGGCCGCCAGCGGCGGGTCGTGCAGCACGCCGTCCACCTCGAACCAGTGCGGGTTAAAACGAACGTATATAACTGGCAAGTCTCGAAAGTTCGGATTGGCTGCTAATGCAGTGCTGATCTGGAGCACGCGCCCGAGCTCGCACCGGTACCGCCGGTGCGCGAACTCGTCGTTGCCTAACAACACTAAGCAACGGCGGCCGGGCGGCAGCGACTGAAACTCGAGCAGGTGGAAGTCAGGGCGCGAGCTGACTGCGCCAGGAAACTGTGGTGTGATTTGGGAATTACAGTGCTTGTAGACGACGGCAGTAGCAAAGTCGCGGTCAAACGCCCAGCCCTGGGCACCGAGAAACTCCGCCAACTGCTGCTCGCTCTTGAAGCGCTGGGCGATGCCCTCTGCTGTGTGACACCGCTGCACGTGGTCATCCAGCGAGCGCTCCGTCTTGCAGCGCGTGGTGCACTGCAGCAGGCCGACGTGTGCCTGAAACTTGGCAGTGCTGAACGACGCAAAGGCGCATACGTGCTTCCATTTCTTACTTTCTTCGTGCCTCCTCTCGTGTGCCTTGAGACGGCCAGAAGTTGGGAAGCGGACCTTGCACTCGAGGCACGGGTACGGCCTGTCCCCCGAGTGGGAACGCATGTGTATTGTAAGCGAGTTTGATTGCGTAAACGCCTGCTTGCATTCAAGGCACTGGTACGGCCTGTCCCCAGAGTGGATACGAAGGTGTGATTTGAGCGAGCTCGATTGAGCAAACGTCTTCTCGCATTCATGACACTGGTACGGTCGTTCACCCGAGTGGGAACGCATATGCCTCCTGAGATCACATTCTTTTGTAAATGACATAATACATTCCGTACAACCGTAACGCTTCTCACCAGTGTGGATTCGTCTGTGATGATAAAGGTTGCTCAAGTGCGCAAATTTTCTGTTACATAAATCGCACGAAAACGGGGTTTCGCCCGTGTGGATACTAATGTGACTTCTGAGCGAGCCTGACTGTGCAAACCTTTTCCCGCATTGATCGCAGGCAAAGGGCTTAATGCCTGTATGAACGCGTTCGTGTGTAGTCAGGTTTGCAGATGATGTAAAAGCTGCGGGGCATTTGTTGCAGCGGAACGGCTTGGCCCCTGTGTGGATTAGTCTGTGAGCATTGAGATTTCTTGCACGAACAAATGTGGCGTTGCATTGGTCACACACAAAGGGCCTAATCCCTGTATGAAGGTGTTCATGTTCCGCCAAGAGAACTGCACGCGAAAATTGAGCAGGACACTGTTTGCAGACAAACGGTTTGTCACCGCCGTGCACGAAGCTGTGGTTGGTAAGATGTATCAACTGTACAAAACTCCTGCCACAAACAGAGCAAGCATAGGGGCGTTCACCACTGTGCGTGCGTACATGAACTCTGAGCTTGCTTGGTGTCACGAAGCGTTTGTCGCATTCTGCACAGACAAATCGCCTTTATTTGGCGTGTTTTGGCAGTAGCAGTGGGTCACGGACTGGCCGTGCCTCTGCTAAGAGCGTGGTCGACCTGCTTTGTATTTTCTCGTGAGTGCTCTGCTCTGCGACTGGCTCGCAAAGCTCGTCGTCTTTGTGCTCAGCGTGCCGCGCGCACAGCGTGGGCCACTCGCGGTCCCTGGCCACGGTCGCTAGCGTGGCCAGGTTTTCCTGCAGGTAGCAATTCTCACAGGCCGGTCTGTCCGCCGATTCTTGGCCCCCGCGCCATTCCTTGAACACCAAGTGTCGGTCCTCAATAACCCGAAACGCAGCGCCGTAGCGCTGTAACATACGGACGCCCGCCTTCTGCTCTACGAACGGCTCGGCAGTCTTCAAACGCGCCAACCAGAGCTGGACCGCGGACGAGGCTGATGGTGCAGCAGGTTCGTCGACCCGCCGGCGCTTGTGGCTCTGGCTGCCCTCTTCCGCCTCAGCCGCTAGCCGGCGCTTCCGGCGCAGGTGCTGGCGCGCGTGAGCGGTACAAAGCCTGAAGCGCGGGTGGCGCGAGTCGGCCACGCGACAACGGTGGCGGCGCACGAAGCACCGCTCGCACGCGGGCTGCCAGTCATCGCCTTCCGTGCGGCAGAACAGCCCGCCCTCGCGCACGCACAGGCTCGCATCACCAAGGGTCGCCAGCGTTTCGCGGGTGCCGTACCTGCACACAAAGTGCCGCACGGCGCGGTCGTCCATGCCTCCTCCTCCTTGCTTTGGCTACTCTTTTTTCTTGGCTTGGGGAGACGCAGCGCGGCGTTGGGAAGGCGTGGGGGGGCGTCCCACCCCCGCCGCTGCCTCCACGCCCGGGGCAGGGGGCCCGCGCCAGACGCCGGGCAGAGGGGGGACCCCCGGGCCACGCACGCCCCCCCCCCCCCCTCCTCAGCACGAACCCAGGGAGGCGGAGGGGGGCGAACACCCCGCGGGCGGCGCCCTGCCCGGCCGGCCTCCTAGAGTGACCAGCCGGCCGCGCACCGCCGCGCCCGCCCACTCGGCCCACAGGCCGCCGCCGCCGCCGTCGCCCGCGGGCCCGCCGGCCGCTGCCTCCGCGGGTGAGTGCAGGGGCAGTGACAGCCCCAGCAGGCTGCCCGCGTCGCCTGGGTCCCACCAGCCAGCCTCCTGCAGCCGGCCTGCCTGTGCGGCGCAGCGCAGCACGTGGCGCGCCAAGGCCTCGACGCGGCCGGCCCGCGTGCCCCCAAACAGGGCCGGCCGGGTCCACGGCCCGGCCAGCACGTCCAGCACCCACAGCGTGCTCCCTTTGCTGGCGGGCACCCCCCACACCAGCAGCGACGTGCCGGGGGCCAGGGTCACGTCGTGCAGTGGCAGGGAGGCCCGGCACAGCAGGTCATGCAGGCGCGAGTTCTCTGCGGCCTGCCCGACCAGGCGCCCGGCCCACTCGTCCACGCCCGCCGGGTCCAGCGCGGGGACCCGCGCGGTCACGAAGCAGGGCGGGCCCGGCAGCGCCGCCGCCGGCGCCAGGAAGCAACCCTCGGGGCCGGCCCACAGCCAACCGGCGCACGCCCCCGCGGCCGACGGCACGTGCACTGTGGCGGCCTCGCCGCCGGTCGTCGGCCGCACGGCGCAGACGTAGGCCCACACCAGCGCGAAGAAGTTCAGGTCGGGCGGCGCCGTGGGCCGCAGGCCCTGCAGGGCCTGCAGGACCTGCACGGTCGCGCGGGCCTGCAGGCAGGGGTCCGCCAGCAGCCGGCGCCCGCCCACCGCGGC
Source organism: Paulinella micropora (assembly GCA_019918135.1). Classification (NCBI taxonomy): domain Eukaryota; phylum Cercozoa; class Imbricatea; order Euglyphida; family Paulinellidae; genus Paulinella; species Paulinella micropora. The sequence goes on from WBZZ01004368.1 coordinate 104,332, forward strand.
AGCGGCCGCGGGCAGGCACTGCGGCGCGCACCGGGCCAGCCGGGCCTGCCAGTCCTGGCGCCGCCGCCGTTCGTCGTCAGGCCGGGGCTTGCGGGCGCGGGGCGCCGGCGGCTGCTCCAGCGCCCGCCGAACCTCGGCAGGCTGCGGCCGGGCGCGGCGCCAGAATGCGGCCAGGCAGTCGTGCTGCACGCGCAGGCGCGCTGCCATGTACGGGCGGAACTGTTCGCGGAAGGCTAGCAGGGACCACACGACGCCGTGCTGCTCGGCCAGCTCGACGGCGCGGGCCGCGGCCGGGGCAGGGCACAGCCCGTGCAGGGCTCCCAGCACGCGCTGCGCCAGGGTCGCGCGCTCGTCGCCGTCCCAGGCGGGCCCCCGGCACGCCAGGTACGTCTCGGCGTTGGCGGAGCGGCTCGCCACGGGCTTCACCACGCACCACTCGTCGAACGCGAGCGCCGCGGCGGCCAGGGCCAGCTGCGTCGCCGCGTCCAGGCAGCCGAAGAACTTGCACACCAGCAGCGCGCGGCTCCGCCACTCGCTCGCCGCGGGGCAGTGGAGCGCCAGCCAGTGCGTGCCCAGCCGCAGCTGCGCCGCCAGCAGGCACACCCCGCGGCGCTCCTGGTCGGCGGCCTCGGGGGCGCCCCCGTCCGCTAGCACCAGCGTGCAGGGCAGGCCACGGCCCCGCAGCTGCCGCGACCACGCCAGCCGCAGGCGCGCCACCGCCGCGGGCCGCCGCAGGTCCGTGTCGTCGGCGCCCCCGGTGTCCAGCAGCACGTTGGTCAGGTCCGGCCCCCCGGCGCAGCCCCACGCGCGCAGCAGCGAGTCGTACCCGCTGTGGGGCGTGGGCGAGCCCGTCCACGTGCTGCCCAGGATCAGCGTGCAGTGCGGCCGGTGCGCGGCGAGCGCCTGGATCCAGCCGCCCTGCCCGCAGCACAGGTCGACCGCCGCGTGCTCGGGCAGCAGGTGGAGGGCCGCAGTGATAGCGCCCCCGAGCGACATGTCCAGGCCGCGCAGCTTGCACACCCCGCGGTTCAGGTCCGACCGCTGCCGCGACAGCTCGGCCGGCAGCTGCACGTGCGCGAGCCGGGGGTCCAGCTGGTCGCGCCAGGCCCGGCCGGCCCGCGGGGCCGGCACGCGCTCGAACAGGGCGCACAGCCGCTCGCACGCGACCGCGTGTGTCCAGTCCGTCCACGGCTCGAGCAACAGGCGCTGCCCCGTGGTCGCGTCTGCCGCCGGCGGGGGCCACGGCAGCGTGTGCCACCGGTCGGCCGCCAGCAACAGCAAACAATCTTCCATCTGCCTCGTCCGGAGGCCGCCCCGCGCGCTAGGGCGTGGAGGGCAGATGCCAGTGTTCTCGTGCTCCGTAGCCGACGGCAGAGAGTGAGTGAGCTAGAGCCGGGAGGCGGCGAGCGAGAGGCCGGGGCCGGCGCCAGCAAAGGGAAAGTGGGAGCAGGGGGGGCAGTCCTCCTCCTTCCCCCCCCCCCCCCCCAAGCCCCCGCCTGCGCAGGGCCCCTCCTTCCCCTGGGACGGGGGAGCAAGGGGGGGGGGGGGGGGCGGGAAGTGGATGCAGGTCGCCTGTCCAACCCCCCCCCCCCCGGGCCCTCTTTTTCTCCCCCCCCCCGGGGGGGGGCCGGGGCCGGCGGGGACGAGGTGACCTTGCCTGGGGGGGAGGGCCGTCGGTGGCGCGTACTGTTCGCTCTGGGTCCTCCGGCGCGGCCGGCCCGGGGGACGACCGGTCCGCCCCACCCCCCCGGCCCTGCTCTGAGAGGAAAGGCCCGCGCTCCCCCTTGCCGGTGGCCAGCTGGCCCGCTGCTATCTTTATTTCTGCGTACTGAGTACAAGGGCGCTGCAGGGCTCTCGAGACCCACGCCGGCCGACGCCGCGGTCACTCCCGGCGCTAGCTACCCAAAGAGCTGGGTCTACTAGCTATTGCCCACTGCCAACAGAGGAAGCTTGGCGCTCAGCGGTGCTGGAGCTGGCGAAGCCCGGCGTGTCTGGCCAGGGGCCTACTCCGCCCGTCCGTCAGAGGCACCCGGCCAAGCTCTTTTGCGGGGCGGCCCAGCGCCGCGGACGGGCAAGCGCTCGCCAGCAGAGCCGGCCGCCGCGGAGGCCGCTGCTTCCTCGTCTGGGCGCGGGTCGGGCGGCTGACGTGTCTGGCCCCGTAGCGATCATGCACAAAGAGCCTCACCCCGTCCCGCCGCCTGCGCGCCAGGTCCCAGCCAGCCTCCGGCAGCAGCTGGTGGAGTACCCGAGAAGCGCTCACCCCCTCCTGGTGGGCCGCGGCCAGCAACAGGTCGTAGCAGTGCAGGATCTGCGCGAGCTGGGTGAGCAAGAGCGTCTCTACGTCAACCTCTGCCCCCACGAGCGGCGCGGGCTCTTGCGCCCCCGTGGGTACGTGCAGGAGAAATTCACACGAGTAGGACACTGTGACCTCGTCGCCCTCCCCTGCGTGAGGAACCGTGGTGTACAGCAAGAACTTGGCATCGCCCCGCTTGTTGCGCTGTTGCGGGTGCCCCTGGAGCGGGGTGCACGTGGCAGCAGCTGACCGCTGACAGAACAGGGCCTCGAACCAGGATGCATGTGGGCGGCGGGCCAGCGACAGGAGCCAGCAGGCAGTGCGGACGGCACGGGGCAGCACGGACAGCAGGCAGCGGTCCAGCGCATGGTCGGGCTCAGCGTCGTCGTCATCCTGTTCTGCGCAGTTGTCACCGGATGCTTCCTCCGCCGGGCCAGGTTCTGCCCACAAACCATGATTTATTCCGATGGGAGAGCAGAAAATATGCTTTAAAAAAACAAGGAATTTTCGCATTCGGGACACTCCCCTAACGCTAATATTTGCGTGAATTCCAAAAAACTTATGTCCGCATCAACATCGAGTCTGGAGCTAGCCACCCTGCAAATATGAGATCAGAACTCCTCCTCGTACAATGATTTATTCCGGCAGGGGTGCCGATTTGCGGGTGGGGGGGGGTGGTACACAATTTTAATTTTCCCCCTCCCCCCAAACCCCCCACCCCCTTCTCCAACACCTTTCAGTGATAATAATAACTAGGAGCTGCGCCAACACCTGAAAAGATTGCGGTGCACTTCGCGCCCCCCCCCCTCCCCCCCACCCCTCAGTAGTATAGGGTGCCACTTTGGCACACTTTTTCAATACATTCATCCAGAGAAATCAAAATCATTCAATCGGCTCTCCTCTTCATTTCGCAAACAAACAATACAGAAAGCATTTATAAGCAAATAAGCCTTAGTCTTACAAGTTAATTTCTATTTAAACAATTATAAAGACACATATATAGGATGACGACGTTCAGGATTTCAAAAGGTTGCGTAATGGTTAAGAATAATGAAAAAAGACCTATGGTGAAAGTTCAATGGAGAGAAGGAGGAAAAGTTATGTGTAAGAGTTTCTGCATAGGAAAAGGCAAATCAAAAGAGCAGGCATTGGAAGAAGCAAATAAATATCATAAAGAAGTTGTAATACCTAAATATGAAGAATGGAAAATAAATTACGAACGTGAAAGAAAAGCAATTAAAAATGAAAAATCAAGAAATGGATAATCAAAAGTTATATTTGCGAATGTGGAGCAGAGATTACAAATGGAAGTAAATGCAAACATAAGAAATCTAATAAACATAAAGAAAACGTAGAGTTATTAAAATCTAAGGTTGAACAAGTCAATAATCTTCTACATGTAAATCTCCGACGCGTCGGAGATAGAGATAGGAATGAAGAAGACGAAAGATGTAGTATGTGTGGTTATATAGAAAATAATTGCCATTGCGGTTCAGGATATAGCAAGTACGATCAGACTTGGAAAGACAAAAGATTAATAGGATTCATGGGTTTTGCTAGCATAGCATAGCCGTACAACAATTACGCCGTCGGAATTGAAATCATTTCGACGGGGGTATGGGCGAATTTTATGTTAGAGACAAGGACATACCATTATATAGAGGCACACAAGGACACAGGACACACCACACATTTGAGACGGCAAAATTATTTTAATTTTGTAAAATTATATTTCTTTAGATATATTTATCAAACATGGAGACACACACGTATAACGGCAAAGTCTACAGGTTGGATAGATTAAGGGAATATAAGATAAATTATGAAATTAAACTAGTCAGGGGTCGGGACGTCCTATATATTAAACCAAAGGTAAGGGGGTATAAGATAGATTCACCGACAGCCCAAAACTACTTGAACCAAGTAAGAGGTGCGGTGTATTTTGAACACCATGCTATTCCAATAGCACCACCTTTACCTACGATTGAAGAGAAAAAAGAAATTAAGGAAAATGTCAGAGACTTGATGCGATATGGCAATTACGAAATCAAGCGAGACGACAGAAAGGAGCACAAACTTGGAATAAACGAAAGTATTTACAGGGTTGTGTTGAATGGAAACTTTCGGTCTTTCACTATGCGAGATGTAATAAGATTTATTGAAATAATATTGAACGACTTTTTAAAACGACAGGGTCAAAGAGATAAGGTTGATGTAGGTATTGAGTTTGTAGATTATTATGGCAAAGTATCTACAGGCCAACATTATGTCAATGAAATCTCGGTTGAAAAAGTTTTAGAAAGATTGTCGTCAATATTTCAAAGCAACGAAAGTCTTTATATGGATGAAAGTGGCAACAACTTTGATAAATTAAAGTTTGTAATAAAGTCTGTTAAAATGCCTACGGGCGGGGCAAGGCTACAGGTTTTGAACAAACTGGATGTATATAGAAAGAAAGGAGTAATCTGTATTACTAATAGCGATAACTTATGCCTAGCACGAGCAATCGTTGTTGTCAAAGCAAAAATTGAAAAACATCAAAAATACAAAACAATATTAATGGGACGAAAGATACAGCAGGAAATGGCTGAGGCTTTGCACGATGAAGCGAAAGTTATTAAGGATGTGTGCGGTCTCCCAGAAATAGATACATTTGCTAAGCACATTAAATATAATTTGGTTATTGTAGAGTTTCCTGACCAAATCGTCTACAAGACTGATTTAGTAGATGAGAAAGGCGAACGGCTGACAAACCTTTACATTCTAAAAACGGAAGGGCACTACGATGCCATAACCAATATGAAGTCAATGCTAGGAAAAAAGAATTTCTGCGAGTTGTGTCTAAGGGGATATATGGAAAGACATGCATGCGATGCTAAATGTAGTATCTGTGAAACCAAGGGATGTAAGGGAATAAATGACAAGAGCCAGTGGAAAGAATGTGAGAAATGTAATAGAAAGTTTCCAAACACTGAATGCTTCAATAACCACAAGACCACAACCTGCGACATTAAAGCGAAATGCAAATCGTGCGGATTGAACTACAGAAAGAAAGACATACATAAATGCGGATATGCGAAATGCAGTAATTGTAAAGAACTGAAACCACTAGAGCACCAATGTGAAATAGTCCAAAAAGAAATCCTACCGCCGTCAGAACAATACATATTCTTTGACTTTGAAGCGACACAGGACACAGGCGAGCACATTGTTAATCATGCTGAAAGCCAGTATTACGATGCTAAGGAACAGCCAGTCATTCATAAGAACATTCAAGACTTTTGTAATTGGGCTTTTGACACTAAACACAGCGGATTTACCTTTATCGCACACAATGCCCGCGGTTATGATTGTCAGTTTATCCTTAGATGGCTAGTTGATAACAAACAGACACCATTTGTCATTTACCAAGGCGGTAAGATAATGATGATGACACATAAGAAATACCGCTTCATTGATAGTTTGAGTTTCCTTACGATGCCATTGTCTGACTTTCCAAAGACATTCGGACTAACGGAACTTAAGAAAGGATACTTTCCGCACTTCTTCAACACAGACAAAAACAAAAACTATGTTGGGGTTATGCCACACAAGAAACATTACGGCTACGACACTATGCGAGGAGATAAGAGAAAGGAGTTTTTAGAATGGTATAAACAACAGGTTAATAATCACAACCACTTTGATATGGCGAAGGAAATCGCTGAGTATTGTCATAGCGATGTTGATATACTTAGAAAGGGCTGTATAGATTTTAGAAAGCAGTTTCTTGAATTCGGTATTGACCCTTTTCAATATACAACTATTGCGAGTTGTGTTATGGCTCTGTATCGTGCTAAGTTTATGCCTGTTAATTCAATTGCGGTATTGAAAGCGGAAAAACAAAACAGGATGGCTTCAAGGGCTTGTGTTGAATGGTTAGCCTACAGAAGCAGACTAGACAAAACCGATATTAAACACGCATTCAACGGAGGTGAAAAAATGTTTCAACTCGGGCAATCTCGTGTGTATGTAGATGGCTGGGATGAGAAAAACAAAACCGCTTATGAGTTTTACGGGTGTCATTGGCACGGCTGTCAGAAGTGTTGGAACGGCAATGCAATGAATGCCAAGAAAAATAAGACTATGGGCGAACTATACAAGGAAACAATGAGAAGAGAAAAACAACTGAGCCAACAGGTAAAAGTAATAAGTGTCTGGGAATGTGATTGGAGCCTGATGAAAACCAGTGAAAGACTGGCCGAGGATACCAACGAACGAATTATGGAACAAGAAGGATTAAACCCACGAGAAGCAATGTTTGGAGGTAGAACGAATGCTTTAACATTGTATTGGAAATCACGACACAGCGACGAATACGCGAAATACATTGACATATGCTCACTATATCCGACCGTTATGTATTATGACCTTTACCCTAGCGGGCACCACGAAATCATCAGACCAAATGATGATAATCTCCGACATGTCGGAGATAAACGAAAAGATATGCGAAACAAAATCATAAAAAAGGAATACTTTGGAGTGGCTAAGGTTAAGATGCTACCGCCGAGAGGATTACTACACCCAGTCTTACCGAAAGCGGACAGAGGCAAGATGATGTATTACTTATGCGATAAGTGCGGGATGACTGAGCACCACGGAGAATGCAAGCACACCGACAATGAGCGGGCAATAACAGGAACTTGGGCAACTCCAGAAATTTACAAGGCCTTAGATAAAGGGTATAAGTTAATGAAAGTATATGAAGTATGGCACTGGAAAGAACAGAGCAGTAGCCTATTCAAAGAATATATAAAGACATTCTTGAAGGTTAAGCAGGAATCAAGTGGATATCCAGCAGGATGCAATACGGCCGAGGAAAAACAAAACTACATAAGCAGTATGGAAATCAAAATGGGTGTTAAGATGGATGAAAACAAAATAGAAGAAAACTCAGGTCGCCGTGCGGTGGCTAAGTTGTGCTTGAACTCCTTGTGGGGTAAGTTTGGAGAGAAGCAGAACAAAAAACAAAACAAAATGATAAGGGATAAGGAAACCCTATACAAACTAATGAACGATAAATCAGTGGATAACATAAACATTAACATAATCAACGACGAAATAATAGAGGCCAGTTATGATTTAAAACAGGATGCGGTCAGCGACCCGATTAAGACAAATATTGTAGTTGCTCTATTTACTACCTGCCACGCGAGAATGAGACTTTATGAGATGATGGACAGACTAGGCAGGAGAATTCTATACCACGATACGGATAGTGTAATATATACCACAGACCTGAAGAAAGGCGAAGATGATGTAAAGACGGGCAAACTACTCGGGGACTGGACGGATGAATTAAAGGGAGCCAAGATAAAGACCTTCGTTGGAGGCGGGGCAAAGTGCTACGGATACTTATTAGATAACGGCAAAGCCTGTATGAAAGTAAAAGGATTTAGTATGAATTACGAGACGAAGAAGGCCTTAAACTTACCTAATATGTTAAGTGTAATCAGTTGCGGGCTTGGTATTAAAAACACTGAATTATTTGAGAAGGGTAAAAATGAACTGGCGGACTTGTTAGAGACTGAGGAAGAATTAAGGATTGCTAAGCGAATTGAGAAGTCTCGAAAAGTTGTTATAGTAGAGAATAACAAGATAACACGGGACAAACAAAAGAAAAGAATAACAAGCGAATACTTAGAAAAAATATTTAGTTATACATACACGAAACGACAAGTTATCGGAATTGTAGAGAATGCGATTGAAACACGGCCGTTTGGATATTAATGATGTTTAGTATAGCAAAAACAATATAGGTAATCTCCGACACGTAAATCTCCGACATGTCGGAGATAGAGATAGGGGTTATGAAGTCAAGTTACAACAACTTCATAATTTTTTTATTTATTTATTTTTTCTATAAAATATATACCATATACTATACTATGACCGCCCTCACCAGACTATGCGAGAAGTTTGAGAAACTCTCTATTGAAAATAAAAAAGAAACATTTTCTCTTACCGATGTTAAAAAGATAATTACTGACGAAATCCAAATGATTGAAAAGGCACGGGCGGGCAAGCCAAAGGATACTTTTCCATTTGGTAAGTATAAAGGTAAGAAAATTCAAGATATAGCGGTTATTGATAAGCCATATCTTGAATGGGTTATGAAACAGCCTTGGTTTGATAAATTCACCGACATTAAAAGTGAAGTAAAAAAATATTTACAATAAAAAAATAATATTAATAGTATATCAATGACAGACCTAAGCACCAAGCAGGACTACTTGAATGAAATTGAAAAATGGAACCTTGACAGCGAAGTTAAGAAACCCACTATTAAATGGACTAAACCCGACATTGTTTCTTTCTATGAGCAATACAGACCAAGGGATGATAATGTGAAAGTCGTTATTCCATTAGAAAGCGTGTTGGACGAAGAGCAGAGCACACCTTTTAAGGAGACTGACTTGAAAGAAACTGGAATTACAGAGATTAAAATGAATGTGGGTGAAGAAATAGCGCAAAATGAAACCGATGTTTTTCTTCAATATGGTAAGTATAAAAAAATGAAAATTGAAGATGTCGCTAAGATTGACAAACCATACCTTGAATATTTAATTCAACAACCTTATTTTAATAATAAAGATGCGGTAAAAAAATATTTGTGATGATATTACATCGTCTTCCATTTTTTTTGCTTCAATGGTCTTCTATAAAGTTCGCGATTACATTAATATTGCTACCAGCACCTGCCGACACAACCTTCTGTGTGAATGTCAAAACATCGTTCGGTGTTAATTGAATATCGTAAGTTCTGAGATTAATCTGTTGAGTTGAGGCGGCATTTACATAAATCTTAAAAATTGTAGTTCCGTTGGCGATAGCGGTTGCTTTTGTGTCTGTATCTACGATTGAAGTTGTGGCATCAACATCAGCAAAACCAGCCCCTGTTAGTGTCCCATTCAATACCATTCTGACGACATTTGACTTAGTATCTTCATTTGTAATACTTACCAAGGAAGGAAAGACATTTGAATAGTTGGTGAGGCTATTATTGAATAGTGCTTTATTCCTGATACTTAAAATGGGGCTTTCAGTGGTGCTCGTTTTTTCGTCTCCTTCCGCAGTATTTGTAATACTTGTATTAATAGTATTCGTTCCTTCAATGAATAAACTGGCACTCGCTGTTTTAAGAATTTGTATTCCAGTCTTTGCATCATTTCTCATGACTGCCGTAAAAGGTAATGTCGTATTTCGCAGGCTTACACCTTCATTCGCATTCGCATACTCAATCATATGAACTAATTGAAATTCACCAGTCTCTGGATTTTCAATTGAAAACTTAATAGCACCAAACCCAAGATACTGAAATTGAATTTGAAATACATTTCCTTTGCTCCAGTCTAAGTTTGGCATAGCCGAAGTTCCATCGCAAGGGTCGTCCCAATCTTCTTGGTCAATATAATCTACAGCATTTCCCGAACAATGTGCGATATTCATTCCTGCTTGATTTTTGTAAAAATAAAAGCCATTGTTAAGGTCGTTTCCTATTCCAATAAATGAATAGTAATCTTTTGTATCATCCGTTGTCCATATAGCAGTAAAGCGGGCAAGGACACCCATTCCAGTTCTATATTTTATTCTCCTTTTACTTACTAATCCAGCATCCGCCGTAGCATTAGCAGTTGTTTTCAATTCAGCCATATTATCCAAAAATGACACAGACGATTTTGTTTCTGTTTTTGTCCATATCCTAGTATTAATGGTATATGGAAAGATTTCTTGTAATACTGGTGTTAATTGTGTAAGGCTGTCTTCATATTATCAATATGTCCATCATATCCTACTTTTAGATTAATGAACTCTCCTTTAGGATTTTGTGCTATCAAATTTCGTTGATGCATTTTGAGAATTTCACTCCAATCTCAAACTTGTTTGAGATATTTCGCACTTTCGTTTATTCTCGAAATGCTTATATTATTAACATTAAAAAAAAATATTTTATTAATCATCGATGTTTGTAAAACACACAAGAGTTGCGACAGCAACGAGAGTGTGAATTTTCAAATATCAACTCATCAAAATTTCAATTCCCTTCACAAGCACACTTCGTTGAAGAATGGCAAAAGTGTAATGGTTAAGATTGTTTCCCGCAGTGGATGAAACGAACTCATATCGCCTCTCAGTGTCAAGGCTCAGACCGCTCACCTCATACCCGTCAGTATCCTTATCACACAGCGGGCGGTTATTGTCCCAAGTATCAACATGGAACCAGTTGTAATGATACACATTAGAATTCAAAATGGCACTACCCTTCAACTTATCCTTGAGGATCATATAGTCTTCATTATTTGAAGTGTTAATGTCAAATTGTTGAATACGACTTCCGTCAAGGGTTGTGTAATATGTCTGAATTTTAGACCCCTGAGCCTTTACGACTGGCGGTCCCGCCGCATAACCAGCAGGCAAGTTGCTATTATCAAAAGAAGTATTAGCACTCTCAGTGTTGTGAAAGGCGGATGTATAGATACGGCGAATTCTTTCACCCTGCGATCGGTTCATTTTTATTACGAAATTTTGGCTTGACGATGAAAGGTTCTGCTTCGAAGCAATGGGATATTCAATCTTAAAAGGAAAGCCTTCACCAGCAATCTTTTGTTGAACCCCAAGAATGACATTAGGGTCAGTTTCAACAGCAAGAAACAAATTCAAGTTAGAAATAGTAGCACCAACAGCGGTAGCCGTCGCCCCAGTGGAAATAGAACTTTCGTCAGTGCCGTAGAATGAAGTTCGCATAGTGCTCTCCCACACAATTCTCAAATCCAAAATTTCATTAAACCCAATAGTCTTATCCAATTCAAAAATAGTTCCAAACAGCATACCCAAAGGAAACTTAACACTGATAGCAGGGTCCGCACCATTATCAGTTCCACCTTCAAAATACTTAGCCTCCTCATATTCAACATCAACAAGGCTATAGGTTCCAGCAGTGCTATCAGCGAGAGCTGTATCATCGTGGCGACGAGCATTTACACTAGGCACTTTGTAGTATGCTTGAATAGCATCTCTTACAGTATCGTAGGCTGCTGCGGTATCAATTGTTCGCCTTTGTGCTCTAGTTCCTACAACAATCTTTCCAGCATTACACTTTTGAAGCATAGCACCAGAATTACCTGTTTTCTTGTCGTCATCATAAGACCCGTGGTTTTCAAGTGCCATAAATTTTTCATACTTAATTTCAGGTTTCCATATAACCTTTGTGTAGTTGCCTACATGTTGAAGATTACACAGATACTGCCCGCTTCGGCTTCGCAGTTCAATAGTTTTAATCATACTCAGACAATCCATATAAATACGATTGTAATGGTCAGCACCTGCAGCAGCAGGAGTGTAAGTAAATCGCAATACTGACCTCGCAAGGTTCAAAGGGCGGGTAGGGATTTCAAAGGTGCTTTCCATACCACCAGCAGTAGTAAGTGCGACATTCGCAGACCCTTCACGGGCAGTAAGTTTGTTCAATTCATACTTACCAGTGAGCAGGTTCCTTAGTCTGATGGACTAGTTCTCCTCCGTATTGGACAGGCATTTTTTCTTTTGATATTTTAGAATTTCACTTCGTGCTTCGCACTATCGTTTATTCTAAAACATCTATTTTATTTTGTGAAAAAAAATAAATAATTGATATTAACTTACAATCGATGTTCATAAACCGCACGAGAATGACAATGAAAGTGCGGATTTATGAATATCTGGATTTCAACAGATTAAAGAATGAATTGAATAAACTAAAATAATTAGTTTCACGATAAACCAATAATGTCATAACAATACCCAAACCATTAAGATTAATTGCTTGGTCGTTTTCGTCCGTCAAGTAAAACCTAAACACATTGTTTGAACTAGCGGACAATGTTTTTCCATACTCAGACCCGCTTCCATCATAAATGACAGAGCCGAAAGGAATTTCGTTTGCTGTGTATATTTCTTGTAGCACATGATTATCACCTTCATTCACCAAATCCGATTGAAGATACAGAGTTTTTTCGCCAGTTAGAATAATTACATTTGGCGATTTAATAAAATCATTAGCAAAGAAATATGTTGAATTTCTATCAAACCCCATTACTTCGTGAATACGGGTATCATTATCAAATATAAACCGCGGTTGAATACCTTTATTCTCTGACACACTGAATGTCAATTTGCCGTCCTCTGGTTCTATGTTGGTATTATTACTGGATACAACATAAGTATAATTATTTGGGCTAAGCGGATAACACCTCAGATAGTTTTTTTTTAGATTGTTCATTGTGTAGTTTCCCTCAGGTATTGTAATTAAAGCCTCATACCCGTCTTCGGATAATGTAAAAGTATTATATGGTGAAGCCACGGAGTAATACGACTTCGGCACATAAATATGAAGAATTTTACAATGTGTGGGATTGTCTAGACCCTTCATATTGACTTCGTGTGTAAAGTCGCTGTCTGTCCCCGTTATTCTATTTTTGCTATTTATGTAATAGATACCACTTGACCTGCCCCCTTTGTAATCCATTGTATATTATACGAATAATTTTTGGATATCTTCAAAATTATATAAACTATTAATGTGATTTTGTGTTTTATTATGTCTATTTCTTTTACAAATAGTCAATTCAACACCACACTCACAAACGTATTTTCTTTGTTGTCTCTCTCTTTCTTTACATTTATTTTTACATCTATATTTTTTGTCATACTTACTTTTTTCTTTTTTATGTTCTAAATAATATTTCTTTTGTTTTTCGCATAACTCAGTTCTTCTTTGTTCTTTATAGTAATTATTTTTTTCCAATATTTCAGTTTTATTTTCTTGGTAGTATTCTACCTTTTCCCTTCCCGCAATACGCTTATTCACACAATCTAGTTTTCTAATATGATTACCTTCTTGTTTAAGTAATTCCATTTTATTATCACACTGAAATAATTCAACTAATTCAATGTAGGCATCATCATATTTGATAATTTCAAAAGACGATGTATATTTTGACTTTCCATTCTTCCAACTTTTATAATTTATTCTATGCTTAGCAATTCTCTGTGCTAATGTTTGAGTTGTTGAACCAATATAAATTTCGTCTGTCTGGTAAGACCTGATTGAATAAATCTTTCCTTGTTTGTAGTCTGGCATATTCTTTTATATTCTTTTATATTCTTTTATTTAATACATAATTCAGATGAATGTGTTAAAAGCATCACCATAACCATTCTGTGCTTTTAATTTCTCCGCTTCGTCTTCTTTTAAATCTGTATAACCGCTTGCAAATTTAAAGCGGTTGCCTTTCGCTCTTTCCATTAAAAATCTCATACTATGCCAACCACACGTGTCCGAGGTGTTTGATTGTTGCTTTACTTGATTGACCTTCATCAATAAATAACTATCGGGGTGGCTTTTATCTATTAGCCTTTTCATTTGTTGTTGAAAGTCTTCAGTTGGTTGGTAAAGTGCTAATGGGTCGTATATCTCTATACTTCTATCGCCATCTAAAGAGCAGTAAACGGCCATCCAGTGTTGTCCTTTCTTATTGCTCGGGTCAGTATTCATAATAAATCCGTATTGCCTTCTTTTTTCGGGATTTAATTTGTATATTTCATCACTCGCAATCGTTCCTAAATACCAGTCATGTTTTTTCATTATGTCGTTGATTTCACTCTTCATTAAACCTTTTCCACTAGTTGGAGATAATCCAATTCCTACCGCATCTGATTCTGGTTCGGTTTCTGCTTCAGTCATATTTGCTTGCTCTTCGTCAGGTTCCTGTATAATAGGGTTTTCTCCTTGATTTTCTTGTTCTCCTTTATTTTCTTGTTCTGCTTTATTTTCTTCTTCTCCTTTATTTTCTTCTCCTGATTTATTTTCTTCTCTGTTTGCCTTCGCTCTGTCTACTTCTTCTTTCTTTTTTGCTACCGCACCTTCTCTCCATAAATCAAATTCAACCCATGCTTGTTGTGAATTCAACACTTGGTCAGTTATAATTGGACTTTTGTATAGCCATTGTTTTAACATTTCAGAATAGTTTATTTTACCACCTCTTGATGGTTTTATGTCAGGGATAACATGCCCAATAAATCTTAGTTTTTGGATAATCTTTTCATTAGAAGGATGTGCAGTTCGTCGTTTCTTTCTAATAGTTTCAGCAAACATACCATCAATTATTTTTCCCGTTTTGTTTGTTTATGTTTCTCCTCTTCTTCCGCATCCTTTACAATAACTCCCTTCGTTCTCCTTGGAGGTCGTCCTTTTGGTGGTGGAGGTGGCGGTTTTATCATAGGCGGTGCTAGTGGAGCCATCAATAAACCCTGTCTATGTCGTCGTTCTGCCTCTAGTTCCTGAATAAGTCGTTGTTCCTTCTTCTGTTCCCTATCCTTTTCTTCCTGTCTTTCCTTAATCTCCGCCAGTTGTCTTTTATGTTCCCTATCCATTGTTTCTTTTAGTTCCTTAGCATCGGCTTGGATTTTTCTTTCTAGCCTCTTCTTTTCTTCTTCAGCATCAACTCGTGCTTTTTCCTCTTTTTGGTCTATCTCATCAATCTTTTCGTATTTCTCCTTTCTGAGTTTGTCTAAGTGGTCATTAATGGCAGTTCTAGTATTTTGCTCAATCTCCGACAAACTCTGGACTTTCCTTAAGTCTCCAATCTCAAACTTGTTTGAGATACCCCGCTTAGGTGTCCGCTTTGCTTCCAATCTCCGACGTGTCGGAGATTTTGTGCTTAAGTATTTCATAAAAAGTTTAACGATTTGAAGTGTGCTCATATCATTTGTTTTATTGCCAAAATTAAGATAATATTTTTTACCCTTCTGGATAATATATGGCTTCCCGCTTTTGTTTCTATAAACCCGCGGGGGTCTTAATTTCTGTTTCTTCGTTTTCATTATATAAAACAAAAAAATATTTCTGTGTTATATCAAATTATTTTTTTAGAATTAGTTTATCGCTTGCGATAATCAATTTGTCCGCAAGCGGACTAAAATTTAAGGGCACCGCGTCCTCTCTGCTTACCATATCCGAGTTTTGAAGCGGTGGCTTGGACAGACCCAGCATAAGGAACTCCAATACTGCTTAAGGCTCCCGCAGTTCTAGAAATTACTTTGTTATCACGAAGGAATTTATTAACAGCCAAAGCCGTTTTCCCAACCTTAGCCCAGTTAATTTTACCGCCAGCCTGTCCCTTGCCACGCTTCGCTGTGGTCTTCCGACGAGATACTTTTTTGCCTCCAGCCATTGTGCTTGAGTTAATAGTTCGTTTGCCGATTGTTGGAATAACTTCAACACGAGTTGTTTTAACTACCATATACTATATACAAAAATAATTATTTAATATTTGATTTTTTTTTATTTAAATCTTTGTGAGAAGTTCCTCCGTAATTCATCATCTACACTTGAAACATATAAAAAGTTAAATCTCTCTTTTGTTGCTTCGTGATACTTTTTAAGAAAGTAATCAAAGTCAAAAGATAAGTCTAAGTGTTTATACACGAGTTCCATTTTGTCCTGAGATTGGGCTGGAAAGATTAATAAATAATCTAACTGCTTTATGGCTTCTGGCCGTAGGTCGTTCAGATACTGACTAGACATAATCACCTTTGATTTATAGTGTCTGTTCTTTTTTAACAAATCGCTTACGGACTTGTCTCTTAATCCACTTCCTAAATCATCCAAAACAAAAACAACCTCTGGAGAAATATACTTACTTGGTCTTTCTTTCGGTGCTTCATTTGTCTGTTTCTTTTCTTTTCCGAAATAAAGAAATTGTGGCTTCTCTATTTCTTCTTCATCCTGTTTTACTTCTCCTTCGTGCTCTTCATCCTGCCTGTTCAGTTTGTCTAGTTCATAGTCTATCACATTCACCCCGTCTGATTTGAGAAAGGTATAAATCGCCATTGGGTTGCATCTGTTCTTAAAGTGCTTTACCATTGCTTTATAAATGTAGTCCTTGTGAATTGTTGAAGCGATAATGACAATACGGGTTTTTTTGTCTGTTGTCCGTTTCAGTATTTCAAAGAGTGCTGTCGTCTTACCGCTCTTCTTTCTAGCAAGTAGAAATATGTTGGCATACGGCTCATTAAATAATTTATAACCCTTGGCCTTTTTGTTTCCATCACCCTCTTGTTTTACTGGCTTCACCTTGACATTGTTTATTTTCTCCATCCTATATTCTACCCTACGAATTCCAAACACACAACAATTCGCCCCGCTAAATTTCCTGTGTCAATATTTCCGCTGTCAGTTTCAAGGATTTTAAATGTATATTGGCCGTCAGTCCATCCGACAACACCCAAATTATAACCGAGATTTGAAATGTTTGCTATATTACTATCCGCGAATGTTCCAATAATTCCAATTCTATCCATGTAAAGAATTCTGGTTTTGGTTTCGGTCTGGTCGTTCATATAGTGGATAAACTTAACATTCATTTTGGTGGGTGTGAATGACATTTGGATATTTTTATTAAATGTTTTGCTTCCTCCCGCAAAATCATTGCTCAGAAAAATAATCTTTTGGTATTTATAGTCAGTCATGGTTATATTACTACTCATAAACTTTTTAATAATCAAAATATTTTCGCGGACTGCCTGCGACTTTTACTCACGGATAAGTGAAAAAAAGAATATAAGTTGTGTTTATTGTATTCAAAAAGGTATAGATACTAAATTTAAATGTATTTACAAACCAATGTCAGATTGGTGTATAAGTTTTGATGAAGCCATGCCTTTAATGTGTGCTGGCGATAGTTCGTCTTGGTATATGACACATATATATGAATGTTCATTTCTTTGATATTTGAGAATTTCACTCTCGTGCTGTCGCACTCCCGTTTATTCTCAAACATCGTAAACAGACAAAAAAAATAAAAATGGGAGACGATGTTTATCAACAAACGAGAATGAGCGAAGCGAATGAGAGTGAAGTTGATAAATATCATTTCTTTGAAGAAGGCGATGGAAGCACTATACCCACCAAAAGTGTTAGTATTCCGACATAGACATTCGCAGTTTCGCAGGGGAGGTTTTTTTCGCTTAATTTCACTAAACATAAGACTATAATTCCAATGATTATAGTCATTTGAAAGAGATATTTAATCAATCTGCTATCAGTCTTCTTATTAGTCATACAACAATTCCATTCATTTTCTATCTCATTTTCAATTTTTTTCTCTTCTGTTTTTAGTTCCACTTCAAGGACACGGGATTTTAACTCGGGATATAATTCACTATCTCGGACATCCATATCCATAATAGGTGGGGGTCTGTGAAGTCTGGTTGTATTATTAGCCATTTTCTCTAATTTCTTGTAGTATATTCATGAGATTTTTATTTTCTTTTTCTAAATTAACTACCCTATCTCGGACATGTCCGAGATTATTTGACAATTGTTGAACGGCCTTAATTAATGGTGCGATAAACTCGGAATAACCTATACCATAACCGACATCACCACTATCAATACATTTAACATCTTCTGGCTTAACACTCACACCCTTCAATTCGTATTCTTTTCTTTGCTTTGGACACGGCACCATAATTTTTTCTTTTATAAAACCGCCAAAATCTAACATATCCATTTCTGTTAGTATTTCTTCTAATTCCTGTGCTATTAAGCCAGTCCTACATTTCTTTTTGTCGTCAATCATACGATAGCAAACTGGATTTAACTTATTAATAAAATCTAAGCCTAAACATTCCTTTATATCTTCTTTTTTTCTTCTGTCTGAATATTGAATTGGATTAGACAATACCCATAATTGTCCATCACTCCCTCTCAAAGACATTATAGCGGTATTTGAATTATTCTCCCATATGAAACCATTAGTTGAAGAATTAGCCACTCTAAATCTTATAGAATGAGAAGATACACCTCCGCCTACTCCACCTGCTGGTGCTGTTCCTCCACTCATTGTTTTACCCGCTCCAGACTGAGACATATAAATGCCCCAGTTTGTATCACTGGTATCCCAAATAAATATTCCTCTCGCATTCGTCCCGTCTGTTTGTCCTTGAATTCCTATTTTCGCTCCATTAGTAGTCGTGGTCGTTAGCAACCCAGAGTATGTAATTCCCGCATTTGCCGTTATCGCCCCACTCGCTGTTATTGCCTTCGTTGTTAATAAGCCTGATGTGCTATCAATTGTCATTGCGGTGTTAAATGTTATATTACTTCCTACCGCTACTCCTGATGCATATTGAAAAAGGAGATTAGTGCCTTTGGCTATCATAAAATTTGAGGTAGCAGAACTTGACTTATCATTAACCGCACCATCCCAATAACAATCAAATTTTAATGATATGTCGCTATGACTATTGTTGATTAATTGAAAACAAGGATAATTTGGATCTGCGGTTGTAAATGCTTGTATGTGTGGCCCTGCTACACCAGATGTCCCGTATAATTCTAATCCACCCGTGTATGCCGCCAATCCTCTCGTTGTTCTTCCCAATATTAATGGTTTTCCTAGTGCCATTGTTATTTTGTCGCTCGTTGCCAATGTCGTTGTTGATATCCCCGCAGTTGAAGTAATTGTTGTTCCTGTTATTGTTCCACCATTTGTTATGTTGTTTGAGTTCATATCTAAGGCTCCATAAAACCGCATACCGCCAGCATTGTTAAAACGGACAATGTCAGATGAAGCACTTTTATTATCCAAAAGTTTTGAAATATAAAGACCTGCTCCTTTTACATCAGATGCTACATTCGTGAATACATAACCTCGTTGGTCTGCGGTTCCGCTTGTAGCGGTATTTAGAGTAAATAAGAAATACTGATAATCTCCCGATGTCTGTGAAAAGAATATATCTCCTCCGTTTTGGTTTAATATCCTCGCCCCATTATATGTTATATTCCCGCCATTAATGATATCCACATTATTAAAATCGGCTTGGCTTAACAAATTCAGTGCTCTTACATCATTTCTACTTCCATTAAATATCTTAATTCCTGTTATGGTTTGGTCGCCTGTTAGTTTCACATTTTGCCCGTCCAATGTGTCCGCATACCCTCTTGTCGCTCCGTCCGTTGATAATGTCGGAGTTCCAAGGTTGGCTATTTTGCTACTATTACAATCTAACCCCGAAGCATTTACCCAACCGACTATCGTCCCGTCAATAATAAAACTTATTTTTTTCGCAGAAATTTCAAAGTTGTAATATGTTGCAGTTTTCATATCCAAACTAGCAATTGACCCGATATTGGCTGTGGAGTTAAAAACCACGAATGTTCCTTTTGTTGTAGCATTTATTGAATTTCCTGTTATTTCAAGACCACTACTATATGTTTTAATTCCTGCTATGGTTTGGTTTCCTGTTAGTTTCACATTTTGCCCGTCTAATGTATCCACATAACTTTTGTTTGCCCCGTCCGTTGTCGCTGTTGGTGTGGCCAAATTTGTAATTTTTCTGTTGTTCAAAGATAGTGTAGTGCCAGTTGCGGTTATAATTACATTATCCCCAGCATATAAATCAACATATGACCCTGTTATTTGTATTGGATAATAACCCGCGGTTGCTATTTTTTGTGCCACAATCTCTCCTATATTTGTTGCCGTATCAAAGGCAATACCGATACCATCAAAAGCGGCTGGAGCAGTAGCACCCCGCACTTCTATTGTTGAAGTAAATTTTTTATTCCCTGCAATGGTCTGGTCTCCTGTTAGTTTTACGGCCGAAGTATCAAGAGTAGAAATATCAATACCATCAACATTACCAACATTTGTTATGTTAAATCCTCCCATATTTAAACTACCCGTCATAGCCGTTGTTCCGTCCTTGGCTAGTTTCGTATCGGTATATGCTTTCGTTGAAGCATCGCCGTCGTAGAATGGCGCGGGCAATCCGCTGATTGCTGTTGTGCTGTTAAAATTTAAAACATTATTTGTCAATGTCATTCCGCCCCCTGTTGTTGGAGCAAAAAGTATGGACGAGCCTACAAAAGATAGTGGATAGCCCGTTGCCCCACCTGCCTCCGACGAATAGATAGAGCCCATATTATTGTTGTAATTGAAGAATAATTTGCCTGTGTTTAATGGATTTGAGTCTTTTACACCCACATAAGTAGTAAATGTTTTATTCCCTGTTATGGTTTGGTCTCCTGTTAGTTTTACCACAGAACTATCAAGGGCAGAAACATCAATACCATCAACCAAATTTACATTTGTTATACTTTGGCTTTTCATATCAATCCCCGCACTAGCATTTATTATACTGCTAAATGTCTTAATTCCTGCTATGGTTTGGTCTCCTGTTAGTTTAACCACCGAAGTATCAAGGGCAGAAACATCAACACCATCAACATTACCGACATTTACTATATTAAAACTTCCCATATTCAAATCTCCAAACATCATAGTGAGGCCATCCAATCTAAGAAAAGGTGAGTTTGTATTTCTCCATTGACCCGTGCTATAAATGAGTAATTGGTTATTGGAGGGTGTGCCTGTTATGACTACATCGCTTAAAGCATCTATTGACTTGTTTGAAAATCTTGTGTCAAATCTACCATCAGTATAGTATAAATTAGTGCCTTCTTTTATGTCGTCTGTGGTCTTAGTTGATAAACGACTATCAAATCTAGAATTAGTAAAATATAAATTTACGGGGTCTGTGTCTTCTGGTATGCGGTCTGTATATAAACCCACTATATTTGTGTTGGTAAGGTCTAAATTTTTAATATCTAGACTATCAACTGCGATTTCTGATAAACCTAGTAAGGATTTATATTGCGACATTGATTTTCTAAATTCACACTTTCGCTTCGCTTTCGTGTGTTTTAGAAAATCGTTTCCTATATTATTAGAATAAAATTTTATTTTAAAACGATGTTTGACAATAAACGAAAAATCTTGCGATTAGCAAGATAGAAGTGAAATTGTCAAATATCAATTAATTAAAAAAATCATACTAAAATATATTAATCTTAGTATAGAATGCCGTCCGCAGAAGCAAGTCGTAAGAATTGGGGTAAGGCTGTGGAAAGTATTAAGAGTAAAAAGCAACATAAGGTTGAAATAGCGAAAGAGAAATTAGCAAAATGTAGAAATGCTTATGTTGGTGATGATGAAGAGATGGAGGAAAAGATAAACCGCATGGCCGAAATGGGTGTTGCTAGTGATATCATTAATGGAAAAGACCAAGATGATACACCAGAAGAAAGCAGTGAGAGTGATGAGGAATGTGATTTTACCGACATTATCGCTGAAAAGATGGCTAAGATGAAAATCAAAAGAGCGAAGGTAGAAACTAAGAGAACAAAGAAAAAGACTGTTAAAAAAACTGAGCCTGAGCCTGAGCCTGATGAGAGCGAAAGCGAAAGTGAAGAAAGTGAAGAAGAAGAGCCGAAACCTAAGAAAGGGAAGGGTAAGAAATCAAACATATCAGTTAATGTTTATAATCAAGCAGAGAAGCCAAACAAGAAAGAAAAAAATAATGATATAGATAGAGTCTTTCTTAAATTTTAAATTACCAAAGGAAATGGTATGAGTAAAAATTACTATACTCTGGATTATTATAAGTTAATTCTCCTTTTGAATTTCGTATTGCTTTTGCTCTTGCTCTATAATTTTTTCTTCTTACAATATCTAAATGGTCTAAATGCGAATATAGTCCTATGCGGTCTTTATAGTGCTGATATTTTAAGTGTCCGAAATGAATTGTTTTACCTTTTGGAGTAATGACTTTATATTTTTTGTTTTTAACATTGGACTTTGAAAATCTCATTGATATATAATATGGACAATAAACATAATCAACAAGATAATCTCCGACATGTCGGAGATTTGCGAAAAGAAAAACTTGAAGAGGCACTTGAAATACACGACCAATCAAAGCCTTCTAAAATATGGAACACAATAACATCACCAGAAGCAAAACCACTAAGTCAAGTATTTATTGATTTAATGGATATGTCAAAGGTTGCGACAAAGAAAGGTAATGCTAACTATAATTTTGGATTAGTTGCTATAGATGTCTATAGCCGTCGTGGGTGGATTGAACCAATTAAAAATAAAACTACATGCTATGTTTTGGAAGGGTTAAAAAAAATATTTACTAAAAAAGTTCCTGAAAGAATTACTTCAGATAATGGCGGTGAGTTTAAGGGACAAGTCAGTGAATATTTCAGACAAAATAATATTGAACATAGAACTGTCCAAGTAGGCGATCACAGAACAATGGGCATAATTGATAGGTTTATTAGAACAATACGAAATGAATTAAACTTGATATGGGAATTTAATGAAAATTTTCAATGGGTTCCTATTATTCATGAGGTTGTTGATGCTTATAATAAAACATATCATACAACAATAAAGGCTGTACCAATTAATGTTTTTGAAGGAACCGAAAAAAACACTCAGGAAATCTACAGAAATCTTTTAATTAATGAATTCCCTAAAGGAACTAGAGTAAGAAAGGAATTAGAAAGAACTATTTTTTCTAAAGGGGACAAGCAATTCAGTAAAACTATATTCAAGGTTAAGGGCCGGAAAGGCTTCAAAGTTATCCTATCAGAAGAAGACTTAGTAAGACCGTCAGAATTATTAAAGACTAATGTTGAAGAGCACCATGAAGAAGAAGAACCGGCAGAGCAGTTGGCTGATAAAGTTAAACAAATTATTAAAGAGAAAAAAAATATTCATTTGTTAAAATCACTTGAGATTAAACCGGAAAACATACGGAGTAGTCAAAGAACAAAAAAGAAAAAAGAAGTGTTAGATTTGTAATTTAATTAACCAATAACAGTATATAATGATTTGATACGTTTATCCAATCGTCTGGAAATAGGCATAATATTTTCCCATACGCGAAATAAACGATATGTGTCGTCAGTATAACAAACAACGCAGTGCATCATTTCC
>WBZZ01004368.1:132500-156533 GCA_019918135.1 Paulinella micropora
TTCTTCTTCTTCTGCTTTTTTTTTTTGTTTTTTTTTTGTCTCCTTAAGAGGATGGAGAGAGAGAGACAGATAGATCTGGAAAGAGAGAGAGAGAGAGAGATTGATAAAGAGAGAAGAGAGAAAGAAATGAGCAAAGGAAGGAGAGGAAAGAACTTTGATTTTCATTTTACATGGACGAAAATATTTTTATTGTTGGTGCATGACTGCTTCGACTTTTGGGCCAACAACGAATCAACACCGTTCTGTCTCGACCTTAGTCCTTTTCTTTTCGCTGCTTCTACAAGTTCCAGTTATCGCAAGTCTTTTCGGGGATGTTTTCAAGTCTACAAATGCTTCAACGCACCACTACAACAACTTTTCGTTTTAAAATTAATGCAAATTCATTTGCGATCCGGCCGATGCTTCAACGCACCACAACAAGTTTTCGTTTGAAGATGAATTCAAGATCGTTGCTGGTGACTGGTCGCTCATTCTCTGGAAAGCTCGGTTTCTCGACCTCGGATGCGAGTCCACCCACTTTTCCAAGTGCAGAGGAAATAGCTGCATCTTTCCCGGGTGAGAAGTTCACTGGGGTGGGGGGACGACCAACGGTCGGTGAATGGTATTTCCTCTCCACTCCCACAGAGGGCAGGATGGGAAGTGTGATCGCCAAGCTACTGCATCAGTACCAGGATGACCCTCTCTTGTTTGCCAAAAATTCAGAGCAACTGGATGCAGACGAGGTAACTCAATCCATCTGCCAGCCGTTAAAAAAAAAACGTGGCTACCTCGCTGCCTGCCCCCTACCTACCAACCTACCTATCAACCTACCTACCTATTATATCTACAGCAACCTGTCAACACCTACTTGCCCACTATCACCTGTCTAACTATCTAATCTATCTAATCTATCTAATCTATCTAATCTATCTAATCTATCTATCTATCTGGTCTATCTATCTATCTATCTATCTATCTATCTATCTATCTATCTATCTATCTATCTATCCCGGAGGTCGCCCCCTCGATCTAAGAAAATTGGTCGAGGGGGCGGGCATTGGCGATGAAGACCAACCCTCCTAGAGTAAATTGCACCACATGCCAGTTTGCTACCACGCAAGGCTGCACCATGGGTAGCTGTGGCGTTGGGTGTTTCCTTTGAGCTCTCCCACAAAAAGGTACTTACCCTTCACTTTGTGCTTGGTAAGTGGATCCCCCCGTTGGGGGGGAGCCAGGAAGGCGAAGGCAGGCCTGAGCCGAGGATGCCTCCTGGTAGAACGCCTCCTGGTAGAACGCCTCCTGGTAGAACGCCTATGGCCTTTTGGCTATGCGACGCTCCTAGATAAACACTATCTATCTATCTATCTATCTATCTATCTATCTATCTATCTATCTATCTATCTATCTATCTATCTATCTAATCTATCTATCTATCTATCTATCTACCTACCTACCTACCTACCTATCTATCTATCTATCTATCTATCTATCTATCTATCTATCTATCTATCTATCCCTGGGGGATGTAGAGGGCCAGCTGCTAAGTGCTCCGGCCTAAAACCAAACCCCCTTATAACGACGGTTTTGTGTCCGCCGTTAATCGCGCGCAGCGCAAGGACTAAAACAGGCGACCATTTCCCGACCGGGGCCGTGATGCAAGGGGTTGATGAAGCCGAGGTTGTAGAAGGTAACTCACAACGAGCATGAACTCCCGAAACCTCGGCTTGGCGACTATCATCTCCTTATGGCACACGCCCCTGGGGAGTATTTTTGGTGGTTGTTCTGTACAGTTCAAAAGGGCTCGGCTACCTTTCGGCTTTAACTGGGCAGAGGCACCAACTACAGCGGACAGTGGTTGGTGCGCAGTTGAAGTGCTGAGAGTTCTTGCTCAGGGGTAGTATAGGAGGGAATGGCTTTTAAGCTACGCTATGCCCATAGATTAAACATATCTATCTATCTATCTATCTATCTATCTATCTATCTATCTATCTATCTATCTATCTATCTATCTATCTATGTGTCTGTCTGTCTGTCTATCTATCTATCTATCTAGATATCTATCTATCCGGGGGGGCTAGGCACGCGAGCAAGTCTGAAGCTATGTCTTGCTCGCACAGCCACACACCCTTACAGCCCTGCACCAGCTGTGTTTCGGATTTGTCGCAGCTGGTGCAGTGACTGGCCAGGGCTGATGACTACCCTTCGTGGGCCCTTGATACACTCTCAAACTGTTCGGGAAAGCCCTAAGAGCCTTCGATACCGCCGCCTGCGGGAAACCGCAAGGTGCAGCAGGCGAGGTAACACTCGTCGGATGGTAAAAACTCAAAGGATATGGCCACGCGGGGAATAATGGGTAACCCGCAGCCAAGTCCCTTCTTGTGACGCTACCCGCGCACGGCTCCTAATCGGTTGACTACCGCTGCTCCGCTAAGCGGACCCGGTAGTCATCCGTCGCCGCTGTCCATTGGTAGCGGTACATGGGAAAGGTTCAGAGACTAGACGGGAGTGGAATGTTCCTGTGTGCGGGTAGGCACATAAGCAGGGAGATCTTAAGGTATAGTCCGGCCACCGCGAAAGTGGTCGCCTTGGATGAAGCTCGAGGGTTGGTGTACCCCTCGGACCAGAGCCTTGGCGGGGCACGTGATCACGGACACGTGTCTGGAACCGGTCTGAGCCCTCCAGCCAGGGAGGGTTCAGACTGCACATTTCCGGGGCCTAGTGCCCATCTCCAGCCCGCTGCCCAGCCACCAACTGGTGGCGGATGGAATGGATGCCTGTGTCTTCGGATATGCAGAGCTGATAGACCAAATATGTGTATCTACCTACCTATCTATCTATCTATCTATCTATCTATCTATCTATCTATCTACTATCTATCTATCTATCTATCTATCTATCTATATATCTATCTACCTATCTATCTCCCTATCTCCCTACCTACCTACCTACCTACCTACCTGCCTGCCTAGCTACCTATCTGACTACCTACCTAACTTATCTATGGCTGGCAAGAGAATAGATAGATAGATAGATAGATAGATAGATAGATAGATAGATAGATAGATAGATAGATAGATAGATGGATGGATAGACAGATAGATAGATAGACAGATAGATGGATAGATAGATAGATAGATAGATAGATAGATAGATAGATAGATAGATAGATAGATAGATAGATAGGTAGGTAGGTAGGTAAGTAGCTAGCTAGCTAGCTACGTAGCTACGTAGCTAGCTACCTAGGTAGCTACCTAGGTAGCTAGCTACGTAGCTAGCTAGGTAGCTAGGTAGCTAGCTAGCTAGCTAGCTAGCTAGGTAGCTAGCTAGCTAGCTAGCTAGCTAGGTAGCTAGCTAGGTAGATAGATAGATAGACAGATAGATAGACAGACAGACAGACAGACAGACAGATAGATAGATAGATAGATAGATAGATAGATAGATAGATAGATAGATTAATATATGCGCACGGAATAAAACCAGCTATCTCGGCCGAGAGAGAGAGAGAGAGAGAGAGAGAGAGAGAGAGAGAGAGAGAGAGAAGAGAGAGAGAGAGAGAGAGAGAAGAGAGCGAGAGCGAGAGGAAGTGTGTGTATGTGTGTGTGTGTGAGAGAGGGGGGGGGGGGCGGAGAGATAGAGAAGAGAGCGAGAGAAAGAGTGTGTGTGTGTGTGCGAGAGAGAGAGAGAGAGAGCGCGTGAGAGAGAGAGCGAGAGAGAGAGAGAGAGAGAGGGAGGGAGGGAGAAAGAGAGAGAAAGAAAGAGAGAGAGAGAGAGAGAGAGAGAGTGAGTGAGTGAGAGAAAGAGAGAAAGAGAGAGAGAGAGAGAGAGAGAGAAAGAGTCGAAAAAATCGAAAAAGATTATAAACTTTTTTGACATTCCTTGTATATACGAGGTCATCAGTATATCTCCTCATCTCCAAATATCCTTTTGTTGTAGGTAATTACAATTTAGTTGCGGTTGAAGTTTTCTTTCCGTTTAATTAGCTAGTGCGTGCGATATCTGAACATCAAAATTAAGCGCTGTGTTAATCTAGCTCTTCTTATGTTTTGTGCATGCGTAGGTGAAGAGCGCAACAAAGCTTGAGCACATAAATGATTTCCTGTCTCGAAACGGTGCTCTTGCTTCGTATTTCGAAATTGAGACCTTAAAAGACCTTAGATTCACTGTAGGCGCCATCATCGTATTACAGTACATGCTGGAAGATTTAGTCAGACTTGTGAGCAAGGTATCTTGTGAACCAGATCCATCTATTCCCGACACAGATACAGAAGATGAGAAAGTCCCGAAAATCCATTCCGCCGACAAGGTAGCCGAGCTCAGTCTTCATTTGTGGCTCGCTGCTGGACCTATAGAGAGCAACGAGCCTCTCGTGAATGCTTTCGGTTTGTATGGAAAAGACATGACTCCGGATGCACGCAAATCACTGAGGAGTGGGTTCAAAATCGCAGCTATGCGATGGCAACTGGAGGATGCAAAATTTGTTAGTGAGCAGGATGCGATGTATCTTCCAGCTGATAAAATCAAACAGGAATATGAAAAACGTTTTAGGTGAATCGATAAAGTCTTCAGTGATTGGATAAATGTTGTAAATCAACAAGTTGATTTTCTTGCGTAATTCTCCGTTTCTGAGAGCCGAAGTGTTACAGCCGCAAGATGTTATTTTCACGAGTCCCTGTACCAGAACAGTGCGTGCTATGTTCTTAGTGATATTAAGATTTCGGGTCCGGCAGAGCCGCTGTGTAATAGTTTTAGTCAGAGAGGTGTTTTGGTCCGAAGTGAAAGTGTATCTAACACTCAACCCGGCGAGCGCCACATTTGTGGATCATTGCCACAAATGTGCCAGTGCTTTTCAAATTGAATTATTAATTCTAAAATCCACAAATGTGGCTTTGATCCACAAGTTGTATGATCTAAAAACGTGGCTTTGATCCACAAAATGTGTTGGAACTAATAATTAATTAATAGTTACGGACCTGCTGTATTGGAGTAACGGTGTCGTTAGAACCATTACTTATGATCCTGCCAGTCAAATTACGTAGCGCACCTTGTTTGCGCTTTTTATTATTTCAAGTTGTAGTCTGCATCGAGAGTGTAGTAGCTATCATAATTATTACTTATATTAATAATAGTAGTCTAACAGATCAGTTATCAACGCTTGATTAGCGAACTCTGCGTCAACAGCTTCAATCAGTTGCATCATATGTAATTTTAAACATCAAAAACAAAGTTAAGTGCGCTGCTGAATCGATTTTAATATAATTAGTTATTATTAAAGTTTGCATGATCATTTTTTAACTACTTTAATTAGCTTGAAAAAAATTTTAGTAGTTTTAATGAACAACGTCAGCAAAGTTGTTTGTTCCGGGATTTTGTGTACATTGCGTACATTTATCCACAAATTGCCACATTCCCTCCGGGCCGTATTCACAGGAAGGGGCATTGATTTGTCCAAAACAATGTTTTGATTTTTTTTTTTTTGAGAGCAAAGTCGGTTTGTGTGATTTTTGTCTTGTGTTTTTATTGTGTCTACTGTACTAAATTCAAATGTTTTTGTACATTCTGTCTTCCCACACCATACCATACGCTTCCCTACCAATTTTTTTGTTTTGTGCTTTCAAAATTGCATGTGTTTGCTTGTGTTACGTGCTTTTTTTGAAAATGCTTGCCATCTTGTTTTTCTTCTCTTCTGTTGCCTACATATTATACCTTGCTGTGTTTGTGTTCTCATATGTTCCTATACTGTGTTTGTCCACTTTTGCATAGAAATTTGTGTGTGTATGTGCTTTTTTCCCCTATAACGGACAGCATAAAGTTGCTGCCTCCTGTTGCTGTCCGCCATTTTGTTTTCGTCCCTTTTGTTGTCCCTGCATGATGTTTTATTGCAAATTTTTGTGTATTGTTGTTGTATGCATGTTGTGTGATTGAAAAATGCTTATGTGCATGATTGATGTGTTTGTTTTCGCTGTGAGAGGGGGTTGTGAAATGTCGTTATTCTGTTTCTGTCTTGTTACTGTTTGCCCTCCTTGGCACTCTTGTGAAATACATGTATCCTATACCTGTTTTCTTACCTGTGTTTTTATGTTTGTTTTCCTTGTCCTTGTCAGCTTTGTTTTCCTTATCTGTCTGTGCACTTTTTTTTTCTGCAACTATTTTATGTGTTTGTGTCAAATACCTTTCCCCTTGCCTTGACCTGTGTTCCTACATTGTATTTACGTGTCCCCCAAGTAATCCCCCCCTTCAATTCACATTTTCATTCACGTTTTCCGTTGCCACTCACGACATGTATGCTTGTATTTATCCATTTTTTGGTTTTTGTGTATCTCTCCTTGTTCACATTCACCTATGTGCTATATGTAGTCTTTTTTGCTTTTCTGTGTTTGTTCTTGTTGTATATGAGGTGCTCTTGGAATCTGATGATAAATTTGTATTTTTTTCAGGGTGTCTACATGCAGGCTGCGCTTCCTTTGGTGAACGACCCCGTCTTTGGCCCTCCCCACTTCGCCGACCTCATGTCAGAGCGTCAGCTCACTGACTTGGTCGAGGGGTGGAATGTGGGGTGGCCTGCTGCGGTTCCTGAGGAGGAATACGCGGTTACCTTGCGCCGCGTCATTTATGCTGCCTGGCCCCAGCACGTTGGGGTGGGGGGGTCCCGCCCCCCCCCTCCGCACCGAACGTAGGGAGGTCTCGCTGCACGTGGCAGCCCCCCCCAGACCTGGCATTAGGCCAAAAGCAAAATTCAATAGCTACCAAGACTTGTTTTTGCTCCCCCGGCAAACCCCGGTAGCCCTGGCACGTCGTGCCTTAGGACAGCAAGTCCTATCTGCCATTACTCTTAGGCGGGGTGCAAAAAGCAACCTTGATTTCAAAGTGATGTCGGACTTTGAACACCCCCCAGTACCGTCCGTGCCCTCTTTGAGGGCACGGGCGTTAACATCGTCTACGACACGGTCAGTGACCACCCGTCACTGCCGTTCCGGGGTGTTTTGGTGGTGGGGTTCCCCGACTTACATAACATCGCTTCTGCCATCACCGGGCAGCCACCAAGTGTGGATATGGACGTGAGCGTCCTGACTGCTTACAAGTCGGAATTGAGGAGGGTTGCGACAATCCTGAAGGACAAAGATCACGTTGTCAAAAAAAGAAAACGTGCAGAGCCCGAGGAGGTGCCCCCCCCCCTTCTTTTTTTTTTTTTTTTTTTTTTTTTTTTTTTTTTTTAAGGTGTGGACATCAAAGTAATTTCACCATCAACTGCAAAACAAAATATTAAGCCTCAGAGATATTTCAGTGCCTTATTATTAATAAAATATTTTATTACTACTGATTAATTACAATATTAATGCACGTAAGCCGGTTCAATAATAATAATAATAATAATAATAATAATAATAATAATAATAGTGCTTCTCTGTCAATGGCTGATGCATTTCTGCACATGCGCCTCCATCGTCTCACCCGTGAGGGGAGTACGAAGAATTGACGATAAGCTCTAATGACACCCCCGCAAGGGCAGTTCCAACACTTCCAGACGGGCCGGTATGTTCAATGAAAATACTGGTCCAGAAATAGACCGGTATGTTCAATGAAAATACTGGTGGCACCGACGGGAATCGAACTGGCGACAGGGCCCAGATGGTAGAACTTGACCACTGGGCTATCACGGTGTCCATAATAATAATAATAATAATAATAATAATAATAATAATAATAATAATAATAATAGTAATAATAATAATAGTGCTTCTCTGTCAATGGCTGATGCAAATCTGCACATGCGCCTCCATCGTCTCACCCGTGAGGGGAGTACGAAGAATTGACGATAGGCTCTAATGACACCCCCGCACGGGCAGTTCCAACACTTCCAGACGGACCGGTATGTTCAATGAAAATACTGGTGGCACCGACGGGAATCGAACTGGCGACAGGGCCCAGATGGTAGAACTTGACCACTGGGCTATCACGGTGTCCAATAATACTATGATATAATAATATTAATAATAATAATAATAGGCTTCCTCAGACTATAGCATCAGATCCAGACTTTTCTGTTGAAGGCATAATGCCTCTCCTTCCAGACTAACATATGTAATTTTAGGCATTTTAAGCGTTGGTAAAACGGAGGCAAAATAAGCGCAATGAGTTTTTAACTTTTTTTAATATTTCTTTTTGTGTTGTAAAGATCACGATAGGATGGGGTTCCCACTGAAAAAAATCATTGAAAAAAATTTGAAATTCAAATGTTATAACGGTTAAAAAATTTGTGTTTTCTGCATTAAAAAAACATTATGTGTAAAATTTGACAATAATTTTTGAAAAGTTGGTCGGAACCCCTTCAGATGACGAGCTTTCTGAATCTGAAGCCCTTTTTAAAAAAGGTGAAGTAGTTTAGGAGGAGACTTTTCCTGGATTTTTGAGGTTTTTGGGACCTTTTACCCTAAAAAATGTTCAGGCCGGCCCAGGCCATGCCAGCCAAAAAGCCAAACACTGTCAACTTTTTTAAGGTCCGGCGCAGTCTGTTGGGACTTTGGTGCGAAGCTTCCCCATGCCTCCAAGTCGCGGATCCAAAGGCTGGCGAAAGCAGAGAAAGACTTTTGACAAAAACAAGAAGAGGACTGAGAGGGATACACGTGCCGACGCGTTGGTGGAAAAAAGAGCCAAGCTCGACGACCAAGAGCGTGTTGCAGAGGCAAGGGAACGAGACTCGCAGTATGGCCGTTGCACGAGCATCGAAGTGGGGGCGGAATCTCTCGAATTGGGGGCAGAATCTCTCGATAATTATGAAATGAAATTTTCTGTCATCACCCCGAAAGGGGCTGGAGTACAGTACATGACCAGAAAGGAGTACTGGGCTAGTGTAGAGAGGGAGAAGATGACGCCAGTAAAAGTGCCAGATGCGCATGGGTGTGTGGGTAGAGCAGGAGAGCCATACCTGCGAGAGATGTGGCAGTGCAGTCTATGATAGGTGTAGAATAGATAAGTATGTGACGGGGAAAGATATAGTGCTAGTGTGTAGGGTGCCCAAGATCAGAAAGGAAGAGAAGGTGCCCAAGCAGACTAGGAAACAGAGAAAGCAGAGGTGTGGGGCTGTGGTAGGGGAGATTAGGCGAATGTTAGGTGAGGAGCATAGGTTGACAGAAGCAGAGGTGAATGATTATGATGAAATGGTGAAAGACATGTATAAAAGCTATGCTGCCATGCCTGACGAGAAACAAATAGAGAACTTAGCATACCAGGCCCTGTTGCACATGGATTGCAACGTCATGTCCAACAAGCAAGTCTCCGCTTTATTGCATGCAGTGAAGCATCCCTTTCTCTCGGGCCAGCAGGTTGGCTTTGCTTTTTTGTTTGTTTCTTTTCTGCAATTTGTGTGACTGTAGTTGACGAAGAAGAGGTGAGAGCTCATAGTGGACGTGGACCTTAAGTACGATCTGAAACTGTCAGCAGACGGTTGTCTGCGAGTGCAAATGTTTACAGCATTCTCACTGAGTTGGAGACCAAGTGGATGAGGGATGGGGCAGGGTTAACGTCAAAATTCTTTTTTTTTTAAATTTTTTTTTGTCTTTTTTTCTTTCTTTTTTTCTTTTTCTTTTTCTTTTTCCTTTTCTTTTTGCTTCTCGGTTACTAGGGGAAAATCTATGTTGAAGATAACATCACTTCTCTTCTACACATATTTTCCCCGATCTTTCTCTTTCTCTCTCTTTTCGTTAAGTTATTAACAATAAAACTTTCTTAATAATTGAATAAGTTTTATTAATACTTGAATTAGTTTTATTAATATTATGATTGAATTAGTTTTATTTATTAATACTATTGATATAAATTTTTATTAATAACTTGTAGGTGAGCTTTTAGCTTACCTGGAGCAACTTGAACAAAATGGATGGACATCCCCGGAAACCGGCCGGCATTATAAGGTTAAACTTTTTGTTACCGGTGACATGAAGTGGCTGCTTTCATGCACCGGGCATAAAGCAGCCTCTTCAGATAACTCTTTTCTTTTGTGCACATGCCATTCAGACGATAGAGCAGATTTAGAGGTAGAGTGGGGTGTGACTAGAAAGAGCACTGATGATGCATCACAACCAGGAAAAAACCATGCACAATCACTTTTTCATTACATCCCGCTTGAAAGACACATACCAGACTTGCTGCACATGATGCTGCGTGTGTGCGGCCGGATGACTGACTATATTATACGAGAGATTTTAACAGGAAAGCCTCGTGTCCCTTGGAGTTTGGACATTCCGCTTGATTCACCGTACGCATCCCTTGACTCAAGACTCGCGCACTTCAAAGATCAACTTGCAGGTAAAAACCGGGCGGGAAAGGTAATTTCCGGTTTCAAATGTCGGTATAATGACGAAAAAAAAAATCATGAATGGACTGGACTTGATCGCGGTGTAGCGTTGCGTCGTTTTATGTCGGAAGTTTACGATGACAATTGGAATCTAGAAAACATTTTCTGCCCGGGCCGCTGGAAAAATATTAAGACTTTTTGCGCGGGCTGGTGGAATCAATTTCGCAAAATCAACAATCCGCACATTTTCACTGACGCGGAAGCGGATTTGTTGCAGAAACAAACTCGTACTTTGTTTCTTGAACTAACTTCTATGAAATACCAAGGTTCCGCTCATCCTTTGACTGATCGAGGATGGGACTTGGTATCTGAAGATACCCGGGCTGGTAGAGGCGGTGAACCAAACGATATCGTTTACTGGCGGGAGGATGGGAAGGAGGTGAGGAGGGGTGAGAATGGGCCCGTTATGCGCCGGAAGGCCCGGATGTATATCCTTACGGTACTTTCGATCCGGATTTCATTACTCCATACGTGCATCTTACCGTTAATCATATCACTTTTTTTTTGAAGCTTCACGGAACTATTTACTGGTTTTCTTGTCAGTCGCTGGAGCTAGTGAACAACATGCATTCACAGCTTTTTTTCAAGCGTAACACTCGTCGCTCTACGTGGATGTTAGAGCTTTTACAGGCTAACTATCGTGTCAAAGAGCTCCAGTTCCGGGGGTACAAGAAAAAAGACTACAAGTTCCGTTGCAATTTGCGCTAAGTACTATGTGTACAAAATATCTTTTCATAAACAGGAAGAAGAGTGTAGGCATCACCCCCCGGATAGCCGGTAAAAAGTACAGTTTTTCGGGTGTCAGGTGCACCTAGTTTTTTTTCCCAGTATTTCAATATCGTTTGGCCGGATTTGACCTAATACCATTTTAACCGTGGTCTGTGGCCGCTTTCTTTTTCGGCTTCACTGAGCTAATATAACGAGACATCATACTCCTTTGGGGGATTTGTGTCTGGTTATATTACCGACTTTTTATCGAGCTATCTTCAGCGATTGTAACATTGGAGTCACCAGCA
Source organism: Paulinella micropora (assembly GCA_019918135.1). Taxonomy (NCBI): domain Eukaryota; phylum Cercozoa; class Imbricatea; order Euglyphida; family Paulinellidae; genus Paulinella; species Paulinella micropora. The sequence goes on from WBZZ01004368.1 coordinate 143,847, forward strand.
CAAGGCTGATTTCTTTTCTGGCTTGTTTTTGGAACAGAAAGAAAAATTGGACAGACCTATCTCTTCTGAGTAGGTGTTCCAAAAAACAAATACTCCAGCACATCCCCACACAGCTCCTTCTGCAAAACCAGACGTCTAGGCGTTTGTGAGTAGGTGTCTCAGTACCCTCTACACAGCCTGTATCTGTGTCCTCATAAGGAGGCCAGACACCAGACCTCATAGCTGTTCTTGTGTTCTCTCTTGAGACAGAGACAGAGTAGGTCAACAGACGTACAAACAAACACTCACATTTACAAACAAACTTGAAGGACACGAGCGTAGTACTCCTCCTTTCAAGTCTGTGCACTTAGTTGCCTCTCAAAACACATACATCAGAGTATTTTTGCAAATCTCTGACTGTTTTTCGACAATAGGTCTGAACAAGTGTCAGACGACAGGTCGACTTCTCAAGGAGTGCTTCTCGAGCCTCTTTGACATTATCTGTACGTAGGTCCTCGTACCTCATAACAGATACAACAACAAAAAGAGAAAAAGAAAAGAGGAGTGGAGAAGGAGATCAAGTTTTCAGAGAAAGTCGTACAGACTACTTCTTTCTCACAAACAAAAACACATAAGACATAGAGGTGAGACTCTCTCTCTACACTGTCTTTTCATCTTTCCTCTCTATTCGTTCCTCAGAGACGAACAGAGTAATTACGGAGTAGAAACAGATCTATCTCCTTTGTAGTCCTTCAGAGACCATGTCTTCTAGGTCTGAAGAAGCATATTGGAATGAAGAAGGAGGAGAGAATGAGAGAACCCCAATAGACCAGGAGGATAACGTTGGCCCTCTTGGGGACGGGGGAGATCTGGCAGTGCCTTCCTATGAAACAGGAGGACCAGAGGACCGACTGCTCGCCCCTGGGCGGATGGGAGAGTCGGAAGTCGAGAAGGAGAGGAGCGAGGAGGAAGCGAGGTTTGTGGCCGAATATGGCAATCTAAGTGAGAAGGAGTTTGAGGATAAAATAGGGAAGGATGAGGCCTATAAATGGCTATTCATTCCCCCAGAAATACGATGGGGAGATCCCTTGAGAAAGGAGGATATCTGTTACCCCCTCCCAAAACAAGCCCTGTCTCTTGCAAAATTCCTCAGAGACGACAGTGCACAGTTACAGGTGCAACATGTCTCATTTGGGGACAATATGTCTTTACTGGAGCTTCTCGACCTCACATGGAAAGTGTTCGAGTGTGCTATACTCTATGAGTACCAGTCTAACAAGACTGTCCTGCCATGGGATTCAAGAGCACTGGCTAGGTTGCTCGATCCTGGTCAGGATATCGAATCAATCAAAAGAGGGGAAGGGGAGTTTAAGTCCAGGAACGTCCGAGGACAGATTAATCTCATGGATATACCCCTGAGACTTATGGAGATCAAGTTGGTGGACTTGAATAAACTCCAACAAACCCGATTTATGGCAGGGACCTTCACCCGGCCCTGAAAGAAATAGAAGGCGAAGCTGGAGGGGTGACGAAGATTAAGAAGTTGCATGCGGCCTTGCAGAAGGACGACGCATGGAAGAGGTGGGCTTTCACCAAGGATCATACGATCTTGGAGGGAACGGCCGCACCCGCCCTCACCAATAAAGCGGGAGAGAAGGAGTTGGCGGAGAAGGCTCTGTTCCTTCGGAAGGCTGCCGAGCTCATGTCTTTTTTTCATCATGCTCAAGATCTGCATATCAGGGAAAGAGCAGAGGAGAAAGAAAAGAAGGAGTTGGAGGCAAAGATTGCATTGGCTAAGGCGACGGCTACGAGACAGGCACCTTCCTCTGGGCCTTTTATGTCTCCCCCTGGGTACGTCCCGTCAGCTCATACAGCCCCTCCTGCCCCTACGACTAGCTCAGCGCCTACCACCGTCATTGTCAACAATAATGACAAGAAGGACAGACAGGCTATCATTAACGCCTTCCAAAAATATACCAAGTCCGATGCCACTGCTCTGACGCTGTTCGCAGAGACAGCGAGTCAGAAGGACACGGATGCGAACCTTCGAGACAAGCTCCGAAGTATTGATGCTTGTATGAAGCAGCATCCAACGGACGAAACACAGGAGTATGAGGCGTTGTCCACCTTGTTGGACCCATCAATCCTCACACAAGGATTTGATGTTGTGGAATACAAGGCGTTGCGAGCGGTAGAGGTGTCGGCTAGGAGAGCAGCCTCAGACCTGCAGTGCACGGTGCCAGTTGCCGTCCTCTTGCAATACTTTAAAACTCATGGGTATCAGCATCTGTGTACTGGTACTTTGATTGGGTTTGAGATTTTTCAAGAGGTGAACGAAGGGCTGGGCATTAGCGCGAGGTTGGCAGCGATCCTCACTGAAGTCAGCGCCAAGTATGGGCTCTTTTATAGCCGGAAGTCTATCATTTTGTACTTCCTGAGTGCTTTGTGTGCACGACACCCGAGCAAGCTCGCAAGGATCATACAGTCCTGTCCGACCTTCGCGGCGGTGAAGACGGCGGATTTTTTAGAAACGAATATATACGAGAGGGCCGTAGCGGCTGTTCAGCCGAGCGACCTGTATAGGGAGGTGCTCGAAGCGTGTTCCGACTTGGACACGGCCACCGAGTCATTCTCCAGTGCCGCGACACAAGGGGTTGGAGGTGCTCAAGCAGCACATACAACTCGGTCGGCGGGTCAAAAGAGGGGGAGAGACGAGCCGACGCCGTGCTACCGCTATTTTTCATATATGGCGTGTAAGAATGAGGCGAAGCATGGAGTAGGCACCTGTCCACACAGTCATGACTCTGACAATGACAGGATGCGAAATATCTTCCTGAGAGAACTCAAAGGCTCAAAAAAGGAGCAGGCCTTATATAGAGTTTACAAGAAGGAGTTGGTGGAGAGGAGGTGGAATGCAAATATGGTCGCGGACGGAGAGTTCCGGGAGGCCATCATTTCCTTCCTTGCGAAGATGAAGAGAAAGGAGGAGAAAGAAGCAGCGGGCCGACAAGCGGCGCCGACTAGAGGAGGAGAGACGAGAGGATCGTCACGAGGGTCCCGAGGGACACCAAGAGGATGGGCACCAAGAGGTCGGGGCTATCGGGGAAGGGGAAGCCGGACCCCAGCGCGCCCTCCCAGAGGACACGGATACTGGAATTATAGCTCCAGTTCCAGCTCCAACTACCCCCAGCAAGCTTATACCGCTGCGGAGGGGGGACGTCAAGACGAAGACACTGGCTCAGGTGAGCGTGTTGAAGTCCTAGAATGACGGGAGGAAAAGAGGGAGGAGGAGAAGAGAAAGAAGGAGATAAAAACTGTTCTTTTTAATCCGACAGTCACAGTTATGCCTACTGTTGCTGAACAGGATACGAACGGTTCCGTTCCTCCTAGACGTGAAGTTGAAGGCACACAGCCTCACAAGCCTCAAGGTAAGCATTTGCTAGTTCATCCTTCGAGAGCTAATATGATAAATGATGCAAATAGGAAGGCGAAGAAGGCGATGGAGGAGAGGAAGCCGCAACTGAAGGCTAGGTATCCGCCTACGAAGAAGCAGCGGACCGTTCCCCTGCCAAAGGACGCAACCGTCTCTACGGTAGACAAGTGTACATCTAGTGTACCGGACTCTGTCAAGCGGACACTTGACATACCGGAAGCACCGGAGACTCAAGAAGTTAAGTTGGAGGAAAAGAGGGAAGAACGGAAGGAGGACAAGGAACTTGAGCTTAGACTCAAAACCCTAGAACAAAAAATTCATGTAGCGGCTAGTATACATAGACCGGACGCGCTATGCTACACTGACCTCTTTTGTGAAAGTTTACAAACCACATTAAAAGTTGGTAATGATACGATGGCGAATATTAATATTGTCGGCCAGAGGTTTTTGAATAGTCACCGGACATGGTTGACAAAAATATTAGAAAAACAAAGGGGACCCTAAAAGGGGTAGGCAGCCGTACGGAAATTACGGGCATCGTCACATTAATTTTCAAATTGAAATCCGGTCGAGTATATCGTGCGGACCTCTATGTTGTCCCCGATTACCACGGTTCAATCCTGCTGTCGTATGACCAATTGGCTACGATGGGGGCAGTGATCGATTGCGCCGCACGGCGAGTAATTTATGGAATGAAGAATGGAGAGAAGGAGGATATTAATCCGATGACTGCTACTGACTCATACGAGGCTTTTGAGCTGAGTCTAGCAACGGAGAGAAAAAGGTTGGCCTTCGTACATGAGGCAACTGAAGCCTATGTACACCCCTATGTCGCAGTGCCGGACGAACTGTCCTGGACCGACAATTGGGAGACGGAGATGCAGGCGTATACGGTTACGATTCCCGCATGGGACAAAAAGTCTATTGATGACTTAATCGTAGCGCGTAATGAGGAGATAATATGTGTTGCGAAACAGTGCCCGTCGTTGGCCAGATTCGCAGAAGGTGGTGGGGCAGATGTCCATATTACTAATGGCTACTGTTACCACGCAAAGATGTCAGATGAAAAGAGAGAGGCGTTTGTGCCAAGGAGGAAGGGGCGTATCCCCGATACTCCAGAGGAAGACATTAAAACTTTTATCACGAACTTTTGGGGCGATGTGCCTACCTGGCCGCGCTCATTAACTGAAGTGAAAAAGTGTCTACGGACTCTATTTGAGAGTAACAAGCCGTATACTGTCATTCTGCCGTACAATGAGAAGGCGATATGGGCACAGGAGATAAGGGACCGGCTTATTGATCATCCTATACCTGTTCCTTCTCGCAAGCAACAGTTAGTGGTGGCTTGTCGATTCGGGTCTCGGGAGCAGAGCAGTGCATACAAGCAAAAGCTCAGAGCCCAGGACAAGTTGAAATTGATACCTCAAGCTTTCACATGCTTTGATGGTTTCTACACCCGTAAGGCTCCGATACAATACGCGAACCTTATTGATATGCTTGTCGGACTCGGTCATGATGATGAGCCGGACACAGTCACGTATGAACGGACGGGACTGGACGATTTGTCCGAGGAAGATTTGAGTTTGGAGGAGGACTTAGCGCCCCTCAAAGAACATAAGAAGATGTCGGAGGAAGATTTCCAAGCGGCGGCGCGGGAAATTTTAGAAGAAGGAGTGGGTACGGAGAGAGACAAGGAGCTTCTCAAAGCTAAGATGGAGGCGTACAGAGAAATTTTCGACCCTCCTCGGGTAGGTGGTGTAAAGTCGGAGGACTTCACTGCTGTCATTTACAAGATACCGGGTGCGGAGCCATCTCCGGCACCGCGGAGGGCAAATTTGAGCATACATGAGGCAAAAATAGCGGAGAACGTGAGACAGTTGCTCAATGAGGACTTTATTGAGAGATATACATCTCCAATTGTCTCTCAACCGAAAATCGTCCCCAAGCCAGGAGGAGAATGGCGTTTGACGATCAATTATGCCCGTGTGAATAAGGTGCTAGAGGAAGAGAGAAATCCTCTGCCGACCTTAGAAGAGGGCAGAAGAGTGTGGCGGAATGCTAAATTCTATTCGGTCATTGACCTTAAGAACGGCTTCTGGCAGATACCACTGGACGAGAAATCCAGATGGCTGACTGCATTCGTGGTTGGTATGGAAATATACCAGTGGAAGGTGCTTCCGATGGGACTCAAACAGGCCCCGGGGCTCTTTCAGAAGGCGATGCAGAAGATGTTGAGTGGTCAATATGACGACCAGTCGGAGGATGGTTTTATGAGAAGGAGAGGACAGAAGGCGGGAGAATATGCATTTTGTTACATCGATGACATTATCGTATACTCTAACACAATGGAAGAGCATATCGATCACTTGTCAGATGTCTTCAGGCGCATCGGAGCTTTTGGCCTGAAATGCAACTTAAAGAAATGTCAGCTTGCAAAGACAAGTGTGACGTATTTGGGTTATGAGATTTCTCATAACAGAGTCTCGATATCGCGCGAGAAGAGGGAGGAGATCATGAGTAGACAGTTGCCAAAGAATCGCACAGAGTTACACTCTTTTCTTGCGATGGCACAGTACTACAGCCAGTTCATACCCGATTGGGGTGCAACTCGGGCTAAGTTGGAGAAGATGATTGATTTTGGAGACTTTGAGAAGTGGGATGAGGAGGCTTTGCAGGCGTTTAATACGCTCAAAGATCTCATTTACAAAGATCCCAAGGACGGCGGATTAGTACTTATGATGGCCGACTTTACGAAGCCGTTCGTAGTCGACACGGATGCATCTAAGTTTGCGATTGGCGCGGTGCTGCAACAGGAAGATGAGGAGAAACAGTTGCGCCCGATCATGTTTATTAGTAGAAAGCTGTGTGCGGCGGAGCGAAATTACTGCACGCGACAGAGGGAGGCGTTGGCAGTAGTATGGGCTCTCAAGAGGCTCAGAGAATACTTGTGGGGAGGACCTCTATTCACGGTTAGGACCGATCATCACAACCTTCTTTGGTTGATGAATCATGAACAAACCGGCCGTTTGGCGCGGTGGCAAGCTTTCTTGTCATGTTTCAATTTCACGATGGTCTATTTACCGGGAAAGCGAAACGTAGTCGCTGATAGCCTTTCTAGGCTAGAGTTTCAGTCGGAGGTGTCGGCTCTCGTATCATCAGTGGAAATGATAGATCTGTCCACGGACAAGGTGTACGAGGTAAGCCACATAGAGGCGATGCAGATGGCAAGAGGCGTTCGTTATGACCGCACGGGTCTACGATATAGTCCTCAAGGCCCGGATCATGGCATATGCTGTGAGGCGCATGTTCTCGAAGACGCTGAGTGGTCTTATGAGGCATACGAGAATGCGAAGGCGAATATAAAAGAGGAGGAGGAGACGACTGAGGTCTATACTGAACCTCCACAGGAAAATCGAAGCGAGCTTGATGAAGACCCGGAGAGGGTAGGAGTAAGGTTGGAGGACGGTACTATTCATATCGCCTCGCCTACCGCGTGGAGGCAGCAACAGACGACGGATCCGGAGTTCAAGGAGCTCATAACGTTATACAAGAACCCTAATGAGCTTAAAAAGACTCCACAGATCAAAGATCAGATGAAGGAGATGGCGTGGAGAGATGGGCTATTGTGGTACAAGGGCCAGCATGGCAAATTTGCATCACAGCCTGACAAATGGACTCTCTGGGTACCAGAGAAGTTGAGGCGCTTTATATATGTCGCAGCCCATAACTGCCCCTTACTGGCACATCCGGGTCGACAAAGAACTCATTGGTTCATAGCGAGGCGATTTTGGTGGAAAGGGATGAAGGAGGAGATAGACAGGGAAGTGGACGCATGCATCCCATGCAAAACCACAAAGACACCGCTGAAGGCGAACTTTGGCCTGATCGGTACATTCCCGTTACACGCCGGGATGTTTGAATTCTTACACATCGATCATGTGGGACCTTTCCCCGAATCGGCAGAAGGGTACAGATACCTTCTTACCGCAATAGATCGAGCCACCAATTATGTCTGGGTTGTTCCTGTTAAGGACGCTACAGGCAAGACAACTGCGGAGGCTCTGATCGGTAGGATCGTCTCGCAGATCGGAGTGCCTAGAAAGATATGTTCTGATCGAGGTTCTGACTTTAATAATGAAGTCATCGACAGACTATCTAAGTACTACGGGATGAAATGGCAATATGTTACTGCCTATAACTCGAGAGCGAATGGCAAGATCGATGTACTGTATGAAGAAGGAGAATCAGAGAGCCTGGGTGGAGGCAGCACCTTCATTTGCCTTTGCAATGAACTGTCTACCCTCATCGGCATTAGGAGGAGCCAGGAGCTCAGTCTCGCCATATCAATTGGTTTACGGCCGAGAGCCTAATATCCCAACCTCGCTTCTGCATCCAAAGGACACTTGGGCAGATGAGGATGAGTTGTTCGGGATGAGGCTAAGAGCGAAGATGGAGGCGGAGCAAATAGTTGCGGCGCATAGGGAGGCGGAGCGCAGAAAGACTGATGCACAAGGAGTGCGACAAGCGCACTTAGATCAAGTCCGTTTCCGGGTTGGGGATATTGTACTCCTGTACCATCCTCAAGTACCCAAGGGGGTTAGCTCTAAGCTGTTTAGCCACTGGAAAGGACCATACCAGATTATGGAACAGATGGGACCTCTGAACTATAAGATCAGGGGTAGAGGGAAGGTGCAAATTGTGAATGTTCGAAGGCTGATCAAATATGACCCCTTCTTACTCGAGGATGAATCCGTTGAGGAGGCGTTGAAACGGATGAAGGAGGATTTCAAAGAGGTACCGCCTATCAGTAAGGAGGATACCTTAGAGGAGGAGAATGCCTATCGGGCACCTGTCTCGGAGAAGGAGGAGACCGAGAAGGAGAGCAAGGAAGACTCAAACCGCAAAAGCGCGGCGGGGACTCAGTCTAAGGCCCCCATAGTCCGCGGCGGTACAAAGGAGAAGTTCACGGAGGCGCAGAGGAGGAGAGCGCAAAATGACCTTATCTTCGACCAACCGAGGAAGGTGGCGAGATCGACGCGAGCGACGGATGTCCATGGAGGAGGAGAAGAGAAGGACACTAACCCAAACGCGGGTAATGTGGACATTCGACATGCGCGGTGGAAGGAAGGCGAGGCGATTGCGACCATCAAGTGGGTCCGAGACGCTTTTTATCTGTTGAGACCGGCAGAATCTCATGTTGCCGATGACACTCTCTCAGATCTTTATCTCATGCGAGCTGTGGCGGTCCCGCAGACTACACGGGCAGCGCGGACATCGAAGAGATCCTCAGCAGCAAAAACGATACAACCGGTACTCCATTTCTGGAGAAGCATGGACCCTGTTGAGGATCCAAAAGCCAGACAATACTTACCGGTATACAAAGACGCGAAAGATCTCGAGACTTGGGATGATACTATTACCCCTCGAGACAAAGACCACACTGCGTGGACTATTCAGTCACTGCCTAGAGGAGTGCTTGACATTCCTTTTGACTTATCATTGGGCGCCATCCCTAACAAAATATGGGATATTATTGAGGAGTCAAAGTTTGACTTGACTTTTGTTGGCGGCCCGCCACCTGGCAAAGAGGTTCGCGCAAGGCGACGAAGGCAGTAAGTGACATTTTTTTCTTTTATCACGCGTCGGACATTGAAAGCTGCATGTGGATTAATCTCATAGTGCCCATGTCAGATCATGTCTTATTAAAATATTTTTATACCATTGTTGTTACTTGGCATTTTTATCGCAACATATGAGTGCGAAGGTCAATCGGCAAATGGATACGACACCGTAGAAGGGGATCGCTTGTGAGTTTAGCGATGGTGTTCCTGGTACGACCCTGCTTCAAGTATCCAGGGTGATGTTCTCAATAAATGCTCTCATAGTAGACATATTAAATATTTTTTTCTTTGGATATACTTAATATCGTCATACCAGCACGGTCCGTCTGTACTTGTGTCGGTTATCGCATGGTCGGGTTCACTCACGGGGGGTGATGCTTACAAACGGGAAGGGGTACTGTAGGCATCACCCCCCGGATAGCCGGTAAAAAGTACAGTTTTTCAGTTGTCAGGTGCACCTAGTTTTTTTCCCAGTATTTCAATATAGTTTGGCCGGATTTGACCTAATGCCATTTTAACAGTGGTCTGTGGCCGCTTTCTTTTTCGGCTTCACTGAGCTAATATAACGAGACATCATTACATGTGCCTCCATTAATAATAATAATAATAATAATAATAGTGTATCTCCTGCCAATTGCTGAGCCAAAAGGCCATGTGCATCCAGTCCTCCATTCCATAAGGAAAGTCTCCACACCAATCGGTGGAATAAAGGAAGTGACGGCATAGAACATTACTCTAGGAGCTTTATACCAATCAGCCCATGGAAAGGGACCGATGGCCTATGTACTCCCTAAATAATAATAATAATAATAATAATAATAATAATAATAATAATATTAATATTAATATTAATATTAATTTATTAATCAAAAAAAATCCTCATCCGCCCACATCATCTCGTTGCTGAGACCGATGACAAGATCTAAATCAACTTCAGCTTCAGCGCGGCACTCTTGTTACAATACCTGAAGATAGCTCGATAAAAAGTCGGTAATACAACCAGACACAAATCCCGTGCAAAGATCGACGTGCAGCAGGCAGTCGATAGAATTTCGTGGGTAGGCGGAAGGCCGCTCACCCACCTCAAACGTGTCTAGCGGCTAGACGGCATACTAGCCTAGACATACCAACCTACTTCATCCCTAATAATAATTCCCTCATTTCTACTTAACTGTATGAATTTATTGATAGTCGAGTCCAACTCCTACCTTCCGCACTTTGGTCCAGAACATGGCCTATCCCATGTTTGGGACGTCGTTGAGCAAAGGGTTCAAAGTGGATCCTCCGCCATTTAATAGCAAAGACCCAGACTGGGATAACTGGGAGTACGGGTTCCTTGCGGTTATGGCGATCCATTATCCTTTGGGGATAGGGGAGCTACCTCCCCACAGGCGACACCCTTTGTTTTTGCAAGCAAAACAGGTAAAAACTTTTAATCGACCTGATCCACCTCCTAACGAACCACCTCTTTCCCCCAAGAGATAGCGAGGATGAGAGTCAGGACCAGGGAGAGAGAAAGAGACCTGTAGTGAAAAAAGAGTATAGTAGTTCTTCCACCAGCTCCGCTCCACCTATCAAACAGGAACAAGGAGACAGTACTAGTTCCATTCGACCTGACCTCTCTTCTAGTCCAGCAACTGCTGAACAGAAAGAGTCTGTTGGGAGTTCGGTGCCTATCCTGACTACTGCATCTAGACCGAACCCCCTTCTTGCCTCTTTCGCTACAGACAGATACTATCAGCAGGTTGAGGAAAGAGGAAAGATGAAACATAATCGATTTATTTTTGCTCTTTTAATTTAGTCCTGCTTTAAGGACAAGGAAGCTATGTCTGTCATTAGGACAGCAGGCACCGATGGGGTCGAATGTTTCATGGCTTTAAGGAAAAGGTATGGTGGTCTTGATCTTGTCAAGTGGAAAGAAGGACAAGACTTTCTTGATCTTTCCTATCCCAAGAAGGTTCAGGATGTGAGGAACTGATAAGAATCGCTATTTTGATTCCTGGAATCGCTACCCATAGGTAAGGGGAGGGTTGGTAAATTTGTATAAGGTAATGCAAAGCGATGTTGGCGAATATTCTGTCAAGACAGACCCTACCTGAAGTATTATTAACCACTGCACATGCAGGTGTGTGCGGTTACTTCCGGTTGCACACAAACTAACCAAGGTAGAAATCCTGTTCGAAGCTGCATCTGTATCCAACAGGCGGTAGTACTAACTTGTTGACGAGGATGATACACACAAATTCAACATAACAACCGATCTTCTGTCCTTTGCCTTACCTCACTGAACAGACCCAAAACCAAAAATACCTGGTAATGATGTCAAACCTGTCTCTGTTGCGCATACAACGCTGGGTGCAGATCAGCACATATTCTAAGGGCAGATGTTCTAAAATAATTTTCTGTTGAAAGTTTCTTGCTTCGAAGTTACTCCTATCGTAACTCATGTCCATCACATGGACATACTCACATATTCACAATTGCTGTCTGGGACGCCTACTTCTGAAATCGGAAGCTGATCCTACACAACGAGAGTTTGCAAAGCTTTCGAAGACACTTCTACTCGATCTCAAGACTTGTTTGGGCGGGATTTTGCCAAAAGTTGCTTATCAATATTAAATAAACACAAATAATAATACAAACATCCTCTCGTTACCAAAAATGTTACAAATAATAATACCTGTTATCCAATAAAAAATTGGAAAAAAATCTTTAAAAAAAATACTTGTGAAAAGAGCAGTGCGGTTTCGAGGAAAGAAAGCGTAACACAACACACCAAAAACCATGCATACAGAAAATAAGAAAAAGGAACCTTATCACAATTCATACAGAGAAGACTTCTCAATATCAAACAAAAAATAGATTAAATAACTTAAATTGTCCAGCAATATTACCAAACAATACGATTTAATTTACGTTGACTTAGTAACGATAAAGACACCTATTCAGTTTGAAACATTCTGACATTACAGCTTAGTCAACTATGACAGCCGTACCATTTGCACATTCTTTGTTCAAAACCGGCAACAATCTATATTGGATTATTAAAAAGTCTGTATCAGCAACTCCGCAGAAATTTTCCCCAAATTTTAATAATTAAAAACTTCGAATAGAACCAGCTTTAAACATCTGCGAAATGTCAGCAGGTATGAACCGAAGTGGTTCGAATAAAAAATGAAGGCAGTGTGCGCGGTTACAGATTGTCAAGCAATTCTTTGGCAGCCAAGCTGGCTGGCCGCTTGTCGGGAGATGATTGACCAGAACGTGTAACTCGACGCTTATCTACGTTGTCCTTCAAAATATCTGAAGAGGACAGAAGATCTTCGGAGCAGAGCTAAAATAACTTGGACCCTTTCTCATCCACTTATCCATAGTCTCTTGATTCCTTTTACCTTGTTTTTTTTTTTAGGAGCTTCTGCAACACAGAATAGTTCAGTACAACCGATCAAAACCGGACCCTACTTATTATTACCTTGACGATTTGGCGGACGGAACCCGTGTTAATTTCCGTGTCATCATCCATCGTGGCTTGAACCTTTGATTCTAGAGCAACAAGCGTGATTGGATCCAGAGGTACTTTTGGTGCTCGCAACACAGGATTTTGAAATAGATTCTCCACAAAAAATCACCTCCTCCCAAAACATGTATTAAATG
>WBZZ01004369.1:15000-22500 GCA_019918135.1 Paulinella micropora
CTTGACGCAGAAAAATTATTGCTGAATGCGGTGGATAAGGCACGTAACATTGACTTGCCGGATGGTCAGGTTCATGTACCCCTACTGGAAAAGGACATCAATCTGAAAGCAGATTTCCATGACGCAACGGCTCATTTGCTGAGCAACCCACAAACGGTCAACAATGACACCATACGGGTCATACAAGCTGCTGCCCAAATCGCACGCGACGATGCTTCGAAGCGGCATCTGCAAACCTTGCTAGACAGCGTTGATATTTTGAACCAGCAAAAGGAGGCCTTGGCAAAGAAGAGGCAGGAGATCGAAGACACGCAGAAAGCCTCTGGAAAGCGAGTGCGTAAGAACCCCGGAAAAGCGCGCATAACCAACTCAGCTGTTTTGTCGAAAGTTGTACCCGGCGCGGCTGCGGCCGGAAAGCGCGGCTTTCTCCGCGAACAGCTGAAGAAGAAGATTCCTAATAGCTACACGTACGCGGAAGTACCTTCGATGAATGTTTCTCGCAACGCCGCCGTACAGGAGGAGTGCGAAACAGCCGTACTGTTATGGATCTATCTATCTATCTATCTATCTATCTATCTATCTATCTATCTATCTATCTATCTATCTATCTATCTATCTATCTATCCATCCATCTGTCCATTCATCTGTCCATCCATCTATCTACCTATTCATCTACCTACCTACTTACTTGCCAGGTGTCCTACCAGGACGCACATGCGGCTATCGCAGCCACCACTGCAGCCTATCTCGAGACATTACTTGTGGCGGAGCTCTCACAAGACTCGTTTCTTTACCTGTCGCAAAGGGTACAGGACACCAAGGCGTTTTTGTCGCCCATGATCGAGGTCACTTTCTCCCTCCCTCACTCCCTCCCTCACTCTCTCTCTCTCTCTTTCTCTCTCTCTTTCTTTCTCTCTTTCTTTCTCTCTCTCTCTCTCTCACACACACACACACACTCTCATGCCCCCCCCCCCGCCTCTTTCTCTCTCTCTCTCAGGCGCTCTTCATGGAAGGTTACCACAACTTCCTGCTGCCCTGTGACTGCAAACAGGTATGTATGTATGTATATATGTATATATGTATGTATGTATGTATGTAGGACATTTGTCCTGTTCCGTCTCCTAGCGATTGCACGCCAGGTTGCCCTTGGTAAAAATGTAACATACATACATACATATATACATACGTACATACATACATACATAGGAGTGCACGGCCAGCCCATATATATAGATTTCACAAGCTCAGATAGGCACAGGCAACCCATACAGACATACATACATACATACATACATACATACATACGTACGTACATACATAAGGAGTGCGCAGCTCACAAGTTCAGATGTGCACGGCCAACCCATATACCAACAACATACAAACATAGATACATACATATACATACATATGTACATAAATACATAAGGAGTGCGCGGGTTTCACAAGCTCAGATGTGCACAGGCCAATCCATATATCAAAAGACATGCATGTATACATATACAACAATAGGAGTGCACAGATTTCATAAGCATACAATTCGTAAGCCAGCACATATACCAACATACATACATACATGCATACGTGCATACATGCATGCATGCATACATGGTAAATACATACATACATACATATATACATACACACATACACAATACATACATGTAGCATGCCCATATAAGCTTAGATGGGCACGGCCAAAATATACATACATACATACATACATACATACATACATATATACATACATACATACATACGTGCATATATTCATGCATATATTTATGCATACATACATACATACATACATACATACATACATTAATACTGCGCAGATTTCGCAAGTCAAGATGGCCGCGGGCCAGCCTGGTCTTTCCATCGCAAACCAGGATGGCTTTCATAAAGTTACTGATATCTTGCCAGTTCACCTTCCGCAAGTCTACAACTCGTGCGGAAATCCTCAAAGATGCGTGCTAAACACTTCGACTGTCACCCAAGCTCTCTATCATACTGGTGAGGACCTGCAGTTGTGGAGGTTGCAGATAAATGTGCCCAGTTTAGACACTGCCTACTTGCCCATTAGCGCTCACGAATTGAAAACCAAGTTGATTGCCCGCGCCAAGCTATGGGAAACGGCTGGAGTTCCCAATGTTAACTGGACTGAAACAGACGAGCAAGAAACAAACTGCATGTCCATTAACCAGCTATCTTACGACTTTGCATGGACCCGTGCTCCGAACAGGACCATCTCCCGCTTCAAGAAACATGGACAGCCTTACATTATGGGTCTTGATCGAAGGGTATGTCAGGCAGGACCATGCTGGATTTGGCCGGAACTTCAATTTGAAATATCCGAAGACGGCAAGTTTGTCCAAGTAATTTCACCTAGTCTTGTTGAGAAGAGCCTCGGTTTTCATTACTGTAAGATCCTGTCTCCAGCACGGTGCATGGAATGGTTATATGTGGATGGGCTGCGCGCTTTCTACTCTCTCTCCAACTCAACTAGAACTTCTTTCTTTCAAAATCTGTAGTGCTGTCAAGAATTTGCTCAAGTGCACGCAAATATACATATTGTATATTCATATATTTCGTAACTATGTATTCAGCCTCAACGTTTCTCAACTTCATGTCAAAAGTACCTGACTTATCAACTTAGTATTCTTATTTGGCGCAGGGTCGCAATACAGCTGGTATATTCAGGATCATACTTGTAGTCGTCATAGTAGAAGAAGCAGTCGTCGCAACAGCAGTAGCAGTAGTAGCAGTAGTAGTAGTAGTAGTAGTAGTAGTAGTAGTAGTAGTAGTAGTAGTCGTAGTAGTAGTAGTAGTAGCAGACGTCAAAAATAGCTTACTATTATCAACCTAGTATTGTTATTTGGCGCAGGGTTGCAATACAGCTATATTCAGGGTCATACTTGTAGTCGTCGTAATAGTAGAAGCAGTCATCGCAACAGCAGCAGTAGCCGTAGTAGCAGTAGCAGTAGTAGTAGAAGTAGTAGTAGTAGTAGTATAGCAGTAGCAGTAGTAGTAGAAGTAGTAGTAGTAGTAGTAGTAGTAGTAGCAGCAGCAGCAGTAGCAGCAGTAGTAGTAGTAGTAGTAGTAGTAGTAGTAGTAGTAGTAGTAGTAGTAGTAGTAGTGGATATAACTAGTAATAATCACAGTGATTATCTGCTAGGTTGTTCTATTTAGACATTCAGCCCCATCGCGACTCACCATGAGGCATGCATCAAGAAGTCACATCGATTCTTATCATACTTATAGTCTTCGAAGTAAGTGCCAACATTTGCACACAAGTAAATTCTTTTGATGAAAACATATTTTCAACTAATAGCATTACAAATTAAAGTGGTCAAAGATCCCAAATGATAAAGGAAGTCAATCACTGGCTTATGGTACTGGTGCTACGTGATTGTTTCTTTTGTCATGATAGAACTGAGTAAGTATGTATAGTTTAAACATTTCTATTAGTTGATAAATCTTTGATAAAAACTTTAATGAAGAATAAAACCACACCTTTGGTTAAAGTTTGTATGCATGGATGGTATGATATAGAAGAATTTTAAGAATTTTATGAAGAAACAAAAGGAGGAGACTGCTGTTTTGGTTATGATAGAACTGAGTGAGTATGAATACGTATAGTTTAACCGTTTCTTTCAGTTGATAAATCTGTGATAACAACTTCTGTTTTAATGAAAAAAAAACATACCTTTTGTTAAAGTTTGTATCCATAGGATGGTATTGTACAGTATGCTATAGAAGAATTTTAAATTTTCATGAAAAAAAAAAGAGAGAGAGAGAGAGAGATTACGCTTCGAGATGGAAAACAAGCGTATTCCTGTCGAGCCGGGCAGGTAAAGCTGGCAGAAGGCTAAGCCGGCCTGGCGAGACGGGAAAGTTCAGATTTTTCAGTAGAGTTGTGTACGTTATTTTACCTTTATGCGAGCCAGGCCAACACAATTTTCATTTTACTTCCTGATCGGCCGTACCTGTATTTTCTTTTTTGCATTTTCACCGTAATTTCCTGTATTTGTTAGAATGGAAAAAGCTTTTATGCATGCGTGTATATGTATGTATGCTTTGTTGTTGTTGCATGC
Source organism: Paulinella micropora (assembly GCA_019918135.1). Classification (NCBI taxonomy): domain Eukaryota; phylum Cercozoa; class Imbricatea; order Euglyphida; family Paulinellidae; genus Paulinella; species Paulinella micropora. The sequence goes on from WBZZ01004369.1 coordinate 19,092, forward strand.
ATGCATGTACGTATTTTGTCATGCCTCATCATTCATTTCCTTATTTAATTGTTTATTTGTTCATTTATTTGTTTATTTACGAACTTACTTACTTACTTTCCTAACTATGTATGTATGTATGTATGCATGTGTGTAGGTATGCATGCAATATATGTATGTATGCTTTGTTGTTGTTGGATGCATGGATGTACTTATTTTAATTTGTCGTGCCTCATCATTCATTTCCTTATTTAATTGTTCATTTGTTCATTTGTTCATTTATTTGTTTATTTACGAACTTACTTACTTACTTTCCGAACTATGTATGCATGTATTTATGCGTGCGTGTAGGTATGCATGCAATAATAATTGTATGTATGTGTGCTCTGTTGTTGTTGCATGCATGGATGTACTTATTTTCTCATTACTCATCATTCATTTCTTGATTTGATTGTTTATTTAGTTATTTATTTGTCTATTTACGAACTTACTTACTTACATAGCTAACTCTGTATGCATGAAGCAGCAAACCCACTGCTGCGATTGTGCCTTCTTCGTGGCTTGAGAAGGTTTGCCCTCCCGCCGTTTTTTCTGCTGTTGTTCAGCTTCTGACACGTGCGAGTCATCCTTTTTTTTCAGCTGAACCAGGCTGCTGACGCTTAAATGCCTTAGCTCTGCGACTATGAGTCGTCTTTTGTTCTGCCAGGCTAGGGTCAAAAACTTTGGCTTTCCTGTGAGACTGCGAACTTTGGCGTATTGAAATATCATATTGTCTTCTTTTATGTCCCATGCCGGCACATTGGGATCTGGGCTTGAAAATTCATTGTACTGCATCGGAATTGCAGTGTCAATTTTGCAGTCGCCTAGCGGTTGACATGTCTCGTCGTTATTCACTTGCACAAACACTGTCTGCTGTCCATTCTTTCTTTCCACACGATAGGCCTCGATAGTTTCTACAATAATCTTCTCCTTGGGCATGCGAAAGGCAGTGGGGTAACAGGAACAGCACTTGAACTTGTTGAAGCGGGAATGCTCTCAAACTTAAGGAGAAATGCCAAAGAAACCTGTCGAATGCCACTATTCCTTGTACGGTACGGTGTGTTTAGGAACTTTGAAAAAGCACCCTTGTGACACGTTTGTAAAGAATAACCGAAGAAAAGACTTTTAATAACTTTGGGTCACACAAAATGTGGTGACCTTAACAGAATGGTAATACTCATTTGGTTCTAGGCATTCCAGACTATGATTCGCGAATACTCTAGAAAGTGTGCTTGTCAGTAATAAAGGTATTAATAACTGTCCGGCCTATGAACCTGCCTATGACTAAGACTATCCAAATTACCGGTAAATTGACTAGTGGAGTAACGGTTATTAGTAGTACATTACAACGGTTTTTTCTGTTGTTGCTTTCTCGTTACTCATCATTCATGTCTTTGTTTAATATTTTATTTCTTCATTCATTCATTTATTTACGAACTTACTTACTTACTTACCTAACTAATATTGTATGTATGTATGTATGTATTATATGCGTGTAGGTATGCATGCAATATATGTATGTATGCTTTGTTGTTGTTGCATGCATGCATGTACGTATTTTGTCGTGCGTCATTTATTTCCTTATTTAATTATTTATTTGTTCATTTATTTGTTTATTTACAAACTTACTTATTTACTTTCCTAACTATGTATGTATGTATGTTTTTTTTTACGATGTTTTTACAATGGTAAGGAGAACACTACCGGCTCGCAAAAATGTAAAACAAACTATGCATACATGCACGCATACATACACACATACATACACGCATACAATTACACGCATACATACATACACACATACAAGAGAAAATAAATAAATAAATAAATAAATAAATAAATAAATAAATAAATAAATAAATAAATAAATAAATAAATAAATAAATAAATAAATAAATAAATAAATAAATAAATAAATAAATAAATAAATAAATAAATAAATAAATAAATAAATAAATAAATAAATAAATAAATAAATAAATAAATAAACAAATAAACAAATAAACAAATAAATGAATCGTTCTTGCAGTGGTCGCCCGGCCGTAAGCCGCGTGGTGGGAAGCGTGGCAGCAAAAAGGCTCCTGGACCAGTTTCACTGCGTGTCGATTTCTCTGAAGCTGCCACTGAGTACTGTCATCTCTTGATGTCGTTTTCTCCTGGCATATTTTGCAGTCCCGAGGCACAGGAAGGTCTTAAGGAGACGAGCGCATCAGCTCCCAGGCAGGAACGGTCTTAGTTTTGCAATTGCTGGTGTTTGCATGCTGCGTATTGTGATTGCATTGCAGGATGGTACCAGCAACAGACAGCCGCACGCCCCTACCACCGTCGGACAGAGATGATGTTTTGGAAAAGCTCAAGCACTTGAGCGTAATTTCCACATCGGCCAGGGCTGCTTTGTTGACATCGGACGATGTTTTTACACACGATATCGATGCATTGCAACTTCCTGAAGATGATGAACAGCCAGAGTCGGTGCTGTCGGTCCAAAAACCAAAATAATCTCTCTGGGGAGACTCCATTACTGCAGGTCGATCGCTGATACGGCGGGCGAAGCAGCGAACGAGAAAGACGGTGAGGGCGGCGGCACGCATACGGAAGATCTTACGGTGGGCGGTAGCACGCCGACATCACAGAAGGGTACGGAGGACCAAGCCGCGATCGATGATGCCGATACCGCCCCCAACCTAAAGCTCATGGCTGAGCAAAAAGCAGCAGATGATGCAGCACGAGCAGCCTAGGAACAAGCGAAGAAAAATTATAAATTCTGGGATGTCAGGCCCGCAAAACAGTATTATTATAAATTTCCAGCCGGAATGAGCTCAACCGAACAGGCGCAACAACAGAAAGGGTAACTGTTTCTGTTTTCTTCTTGCTCTTCACACCCTCCCCATGTCCCTACTGCATGTCTAGACTTGTGATAGCGTACTCTGTGGGCACATCTGTGGAGTACTTCGCGTGTGTCGACAGCCAGTACTGGAGCAACCTCGGGCTGAACCTGACCGTAATTTCCTGCTTTGATAGCATGCACTGCAGTCCACCCCCCTCCTACCCGTAGGCCGGTGAATGGGTATTGACAACGAGGTGCCCCCGGCCATATGCCTTGTGCTTGGGTAAGCAATGCTGCACATACAGACATGCAATCGCGGTATCTGTTGCTTGCATAGTCCGGGCCGTCACCTGGAACAGGACCCGCTTGGCAAGTTTATAGTTCTTACGAATTCCATAAACACGCGATCGTGCTTGGTCGCGATTGAGACCACTCCCGATGGAGCAAGCAAGCGCACTTTTGCTTTGTCCTTTTTGGTGGAGGCAGACATAGATGCAGTGGCTACGAAGAAAGACCAGAGCGAGCACAGAGGCCGTGCCAGAGACAGCTTTCTGCAAGAGTGCG
>WBZZ01004369.1:27500-32500 GCA_019918135.1 Paulinella micropora
GCTTATTGTGAGCTGTGTACATCCAGCTGTAAAATGAGGTATCTCTCTCTCTCTCCGTGGGTGTATGTATGTCGACCTGCCTGACATTTACAAATAACACAAAGTTGGAAAAATACGTTTAATGATATTACAAAACGATTCACCTATTCATCTGTCCAAGAAATACTACTCATACTACGAAATTTGAGATTTTCGTGTTTCGACACCAAAAAAAAAAAAAAAAAAAAAAAAAAAAAAAAAAGTGGTTTTCTCCTAGCTGGTTTGTAGCATACAAGTAAAATCATCAAGAAATATTTTGTACAAGTAATCAAAAACCCTCAAGGTTACTATGTATATACTTGGATAGCTTTAACATGCTTTGTGGTAAAAGACAACTGATACACTCAGGGAACTACTGTCTATTTCGAATTCTCTCTCCTCATTCCCCCCCCCCCCCCTCTCTCTCTCTCTTTCTTCTCTGTATGTACGTATGTGTGCGTGTGTGTATGTGCACCTGACGTGCCAGGCAAAAACGAGCTCTTTCACCACCACACTATGTAGATAGATAGATAGATATATATGTATGGATGCAAACTGTGTTTATCTATCTCTTCTTTCTTCATCCCCCCCCCCTCTGTATCCATCATCTCTCTCCTCACCCCCCCCCCCCTCTCTCTCTCTCTTTCTTCTGTGTATGTACGTATGTGTGTGTATGTGCACCTGACGCGCCAGGCAAAAAACAAGCTCTTCCACCACCACACTATATAGATAGATAGATGGCTGTATATGTAGATGCAAATTGTGCTTATCTATCTCTTCACTCCCCCCCCCCTCCCCCTTCTTTTTTTTCCTTTCTCTCTCTCTCTATCTGTATGTATGTGTGTGTATGTGTATATGTACCTGACGCTTCAGGGAAGACAGTATGTTCCACCACCACCAGCCACCTAGATAGATAGAAGATAGATAGATAAGATAGATAGGTAGATAGATAGATAGGTAGATAGATAGATAGATAGATAGATAGATAGATAGATAGATAGATAGATGGATAGGTAGACCGATTGCTAAGCTTTTATATATATTATATATAATATATATGTGTGTGTGTGTATGTGCACCTGACGCGTCAGGCAAAATAGGATGTACGTCGCCCCCCCCCCCCCCCACCCCCCTCCTCTTTCTCTCTCTCTCTCTCTCTCTTTTTTTTTTTTTTTTTTTTTTTTTTCGTCCTTCGAATTCTTTCTTTATCTCTCTCTTATATGAAGGTAGATAGATAGGTAGACCGATTGCTAAGCTTGTGTCTGTTGGTAATGCCTTATCCCAGGTCGAGCCTGCAAAATGCACCGCTTCGGGCAATGGAGAGCCGCCGGGTGGTTTGAACCAGGTCGGCCAGGCCTACCTGGAATTGCCCTGCCTGCACTGGGACTGTGCACAAAAATTGTGCGGTCTCGCCCAGGATAGAGCCGACGCCGGCTACGAATGCCGTGCGCGGTCCCTGCCTTCGCAACGAAACCGTAAATAAATACTATCTGTATATCTATCTATCTATCTATCTATCTATCTATCTATCTATCTATCTATCTATCTATATCTCCCTTGCACTTCTAATAATAATAATAATAATAATAATAGTGCTTCTCTGTCAATGGCTGATGCATTTCTGCACATGCGCCTCCATCGTCTCACCCGTGAGGGGAGTACGAAGAATTGACGATAAGCTCTAATGACACCCCCGCAAGGGCAGTTCCAACACTTCCAGACGGGCCGGTATGTTCAATGAAAATACTGGTCCAGACGGATCGTTACGTTCAATGAAAATACTGGTGGCACCGACGGGAATCGAACTGGCGACAGGGCCCAGATGGTAGAACTTGACCACTGGGCTATCACGGTGTCAATAATAATAATAATAATAATAATAATAATAATAATAATAATAGTGCTTCTCTGTTAATGGCTGATGCATTTCTGCACATGCGCCTCCATCGTCTCACCCGTGAGGGGAGTACGAAGAATTGACGATAGGCTCTAATGACACCCCCGCAAGGGCAGTTCCAACACTTCCAGACGGACCGGTATGTTCAATGAAAATACTGGTCCAGAAATAGACCGGTATGTTCAATGAAAATACTGGTGGCACCGACGGGAATCGAACTGGCGACAGGGCCCAGATGGTAGAATTTGACCACTGGGCTATCACGGTGTCCATTAATAATAATAATAATAATAATAATAATAATAATAATAATAATAATAATAATAGTGTATCTCCTGCCAATTGCTGAGCCAAAAGGCCATGTGCATCCAGTCCTCCATTCCATAAGGAAAGTCTCCACACCAATCGGTGGAATAAAGGAAGTGACGGCATAGAACATTACTCTAGGAGCTTTATACCAATCAGCCCATGGAAAGGACCGATGGCCTATGTACTCCCTAAATAATAATAATAATAATAATAATAATAATAATAATAATAATAATAATAATAATAATAATAATAGTGCTTCTCTGTCAATGGCTGATGCAAATCTGCACATGCGCCTCCATCGTCTCACCCGTGAGGGGAGTACGAAGAATTGACGATAGGCTCTAATGAATAATAATAATAATAATAATAATAATAATGATAAGTAATCATTAATCCTCATTCCCTTCTTCCCCTGTTTAATCTTTCTCCTTCCTCCTCTTTCTTTTTGTATTTGCATGCACAGCACGAGTCCTTCGTAAGCGGGATGCTCAGAAGTATACCTTTGCCTTAGCCGGGCCGGACGAGCAACAAGGGGAGGGGTTAGCGTTAGGAGTTAGATCTTCTTTAGGAGAAGGTAGCTGAGTTTTTAAGCCAGGGGATCTAGTGCCCATAACGCTATACTGCTCTATAGGGAAGATGGATAAAAAGGGTTATAACATGGAAGGAGCCGCCCAAAAGGGAGTAGCCGACATGCATTATTCCTTGACCGCAAATCGGCACTCTACGTTCCGCAGGTTGAGCTTGAGTGTTTGCGTAAGCATCCATCTCATAGGAACCTGCGGGATTATGGCGGTTTGGCATTTATCCAAATTGCACGGGATAACAATCTCCAGTTGATGGTAGGCAAGGTTCCAAGTGGTCCCATAGCTTGGTTTGAAGCAAGGCTTTTCATCTACCACAATATGCTTTTCAGCATAGGTGTGACGGATAATTATAAGTCTTTAAGCCTTTGACTTTTAATCTTTCCCGTTGGCAAGCGGAGAGAGACTGGATCCTGCACAACTCACTGACTTGTTTAGAATGTGCAGAGCGGTCGGACGGCCGCGTGCATCCTGTGGAGGTAACATTTTCTTTTCTATGATTCGTATATATTGTGAAGATGACAAATGCTGGGCATGTCTGTCTTTGTGTTTTGTTAGCAAAGCTCGAGCTCGTCGTCAGACTCGGATTTGCCAACGACCGATCCTGCAAAAGGTAAAGACAGTTGTAGTAGTGGTAGTAGTGGCAGTAGTAGTGGTAGTAGTAGAACAAGTTGGTAGTAGTAGAACAAGTTGTAGCAGTAGTTGTAGTAGTGGCAGTAGTAGTGGGAACAAGTGATGTAGTAGTGGTAGTAGTAGTAGTAGTAGTAGTAGTAGTAGACAGTAGTAGTAGTAGTAGTAGTAGTAGTAGTAGTAGAAGTAGTAGTAGTAGTAGTAGTAGTAGTAGTAGTAAGTAGTCTGTCTGTATACTATCTCTCTCTCTCTCTCTCTATATATATATATATATAATCTATCTACCTATCTATCTATCTATCTATCTATCTATCTATCTATCTATCTATCTATCTATCTCTAAGTCGGTGAAAGCACAGATGGCTGGAGTCAGGAAGGCTTTGTACGCGCACTATGCGCGTACCAACCCAGAATGGAAAGTTAGGGTTAAATATACATACATACATACACATACATACATACATACATACATACATACATAAATATTAATACATACATACATAATATACCTTTATACATAATATACCTTTATACATACATACATAAATACATACATAAGCGTTTTGTACATGTCATCGCCGATCTTTTATACATGCATACATGCATACATACAACGCATGCATATTAATAACATACATCAGTGGTATTACATCCATACATACATACATCCACACATACATACATACATACATAGCTTCAGTCGAGAAAGGGTCTTTACAAGCTGCGGCGTAACGACGAGCACGTCAACAATATCGTAAGTAGTAGTTGTAGTAGTAGTAGTAGTAGTAGTAGTAGTAGTAGTAGTAGTAGTAGTAATAGCAGTAGTAGCAGTAGTAGCAGCAGCAGTAGTAGTAGTAGTAGTAGTAGTAGTAGTAGTAGTAGTAGTAGTAGCAGTAGCAGTAGTAGCAGTAGTAGCAGTAGCTGTAGTAGCAGTAGCTATAGTAGTAGTAGTAGCAGAAGCTCACCGGCCGTTGCGGGGTTGGGGCAATCGCCATTATTATTATTATTATTATTATTATTATTATGGACACCGTGATAGCCCAGTGGTCAAGTTCTACCATCTGGGCCCTGTCGCCAGTTCGATTCCCGTCGGTGCCACCAGTATTTTCATTGAACATACCGATCCGTCTGGACCAGTATTTTCATTGAACATACCGGCCCGTCTGGAAGTGTTGGAACTGCCCTTGCGGGGGTGTCATTAGAGCTTATCGTCAATTCTTCGTACTCCCCTCACGGGTGAGACGATGGAGGCGCATGTGCAGAAATGCATCAGCCATTGACAGAGAAGCACTATTATTATTATTATTATTATTATTATTATTATTATTATTATTATTATTATTATTATTATACTTACCTACTTACTTACTTACTTGCTTGCTTGCTTACTTACTCATTTACTTACTTGCTTGCTTCCTTGCTTACTCATTTACTTACTTACTTGCTTGCTTGCTTACTTACTTGCTTGCTTGCTTACTCCTTTACTTACTTACTTACTTGCTTGCTTTACTCATTTACTTACTTACTTGCTTGCTTACTTGCTTGCTTGCTTACTTACTTGC
>WBZZ01004369.1:37500-40655 GCA_019918135.1 Paulinella micropora
GCACGGCACGGCTAAGTTCCAGCCCGGCCAAGGTGCGATTGCGTGCTCGACTTTCACGCTCGCGGGATCGAGGGCACTCGCGGGACCGTAGGTCACGACCAAGGTAAGCTTCAAGTATATATGTTATATTTATAATGACATAAACATATACATATACATGTACATATACATATACATATACATATACATATACATATACATGTACAATGATATAACATACATATACATATACATATACATATACATATACATATATTATACATATACATATACATATACATATACATATACATATACATATACATATACATGTACATATACATATACATATACATATACACATATACATATACATATACATATACATATACATATACATATACATATGACCATTTGTATATATAAGGGTTGTCTATCCGCAAAGTATGAAAAAAGCCGTTAGAATGTGTAAAACCTTCAACGGATACAACGAAAAAAGTGTCCAACCCTTATGAAAACTATCAAATGTTTTCTAAAAATCAACAAACTAAGCACATTTAGAAAGAATTAAGACATATTAAGCACATAGTCCATATTTTTACTACATAAAAATATATATAAAGAAAGTTTATATGGACTATGTGCTTAATATGTCTTAATTCTTTCTAAATGTGCTTAGTTTGTTGATTTTTAGAAAACATTTGATAGTTTTCATAAGGGTTGGACACTTTTTTCGTTGTATCCGTTGAAGGTTTTACACATTCTAACGGCTTTTTTCATACTTTGCGGATAGACAACACTTATATATACAAATGACCATAGGGGGAAGGGGGGGCGGTTTCAACGAAGTTGAAACGGGGGGTTGGGGGGATACTGTGAGAGTAAAAAATGTAGTGCTTATGTAGTGCTTGTTGAGCACAAAAAGCAGTCCTGTTTCTTTTTGTGTATATGAGCACGGGAGAGAGAGTTTTTATTAAATACCGCTTCCTACCCCCTGTCCAACCCCTACGTTGGCCGTGTCCGACCTCAGTTTTTGAAGGTTAGACACTTTTTATTATGTTTTTTAAAGGATTTTGTATATTATTATTCTTACTATTAATACTTTTTTTACTTGTCCAAGGTGTCCAACCTTTTATAAGAAAAATAAAAAAAAATATATAGTCTCTACTAAAATAGTATAGCCTATATAAAAGGGTTTCGGCTCCCGAGGCCAAAGGTCGGACAGGGGGCAGGAAGATGAATTTTAATAAATCTCCCTCTGCTCTCTCTCGCAGTCGTCCGACCTTTATCCAATGTGTGGTGATGGAAATCCAGTGGAAATCTAATGATTAAACAATTTTGATTTAAATAATTAAAACAATATAATTATATATATAACATGCCGAGACAAAAGAAATATAACACGCCCGACGAACGGGTATTAATAAGGAGGGAAAGGGCAAGTGCTTAAACTAACCATTCGGCAAAGATGGGGGTATCACTTTTTCCGAAAATTTTCCAAGATTTTTAGCAACTTTCAGAAAACTTGTGCAAATGAAGGGAAATTCAGTATTTAGTTGCAGAACATAATAAAATGATATTAAAACATGTTTTTATTAATAGTCAACCACTTAGACTTCACCTCCGGAGGTGGACAGAAACCGGTCTGACACCTAATTTTTCCACTTTTTTCATGCCGGCGACGACAAGACTATGCTGGAAACAAGCGACAAAAATGCACAGCTTGGTTTTTTTGCTTTGTTTTATTTGTTTTTAGTATTTTCCTACATTATGAGCTGCTTTTACTTCAAAAAATCCCTGCCGCCGCTGTGATAGGGGATTCACGTGGGTAGTGGAAGGGGGAGGGGGGGGGGGGTGGTTTTTGACTATGCAAGTAAAGAGATTAGTTGAATTCTCAATTAATAACACAAATCTAGGTGTAATAATATTATTATTTAAGATTACTAAGTTCAGTAAGTTAGAAACTTATCCTTGCATTCAAAAATATCTTTAAACGTTGGTTATCTCGCTAGTAGTAGCGCATATGCACCCGCAAACCTACAAGTGCACCCCCCACACAAAAACAACAAAATAAAAGCAATGCCAAACAATTACAAGCATCTGGCAAAGAAAAGAAAGGAAAAGGAAGCGATACAAGAACCTAATCCATGTAGTCAAAATCAACGTCTCAGCGCCATCGACGCTAATGCAAACTCAAAAAAACTTGGTGAGTTTTGCGGGGTGGGGTGGGGGAGACCGGTGCCGCGTGGGGGTGTGGTGTTACCGGTAAAAGCGCTAGCTGCCATGCGCGCGATCACGTCCTCCAGTACTTGTTCTTTCTCGCTCTTGCTATTATTACTGTTATTATTATTATTAGTATTATTTTTAGTATTTATTATTATTGTTATTACTCTTGTTGTTGTTGTTGTTGCTGTTGTTCTTCTGGGTTTTTTTCTTTTTCTTTTTTCTTCTGACTTTCCTCCTCCTCCTCCTCCTCCTCTTCTTCTTCCTCCTCCTCCTCCTCCTCCTTCTTCTTCTTCTTCTTTTTCTTCTTGTCCTGCAGCTGTTGTTGCTTTTCTTTTTCCATCCTTGCCTTCTCTTTCTGCTCCCTTGCATCCCTCTCCTTTCTCTCGTCTTCTAGAAGTTTCTTAATGGATTGTGTTTGATCTGCAATAGCCTTGTTGACAAGGGACTGAACGACTGCTCTCGAAACACCAGCGGCCGAACCCCTCCTGAGTACACAATATTATCGTACACAGGACGGTCCGGACACCGGTGATTTCAAAGCAGGCGTTTTAATCACTTATAAAGAAGGCAATTACAGAACAAACCAAGGCCATTAAGAATTGCTAGAAGACGAAAGAAATCAGAGGGAGGACAGGGAGAAGAAAAAGGTGCAAGAAAGGAAAGAAAAAAGAGAGGCAACAACAGGAAAATAAGAAGGAAGGAAAGAAGAAGAAGAAGAAGAAGAAGAAGAAGAAGAAGAAGAAGAAGAAGAAAGAAGAAGAAGAAGAAGAAGAAGAAGAAGAAGAAGGAGGAGGAGGAGGAGGAGGAGGAGGAGAGATTTCATACCTCGTCGACGTGCTCTTGCTGTGACTCGTCCTTAACAGCCTTCGGCTTCTTGCTGCTGCTTTTGCCTAGCCAGACACAAATATACTAACAAGCAATAGAGGATGCAAGGTCAATTTGTTACCTGC
>WBZZ01004370.1:10000-15000 GCA_019918135.1 Paulinella micropora
ATAACATACCAGAGCAGATCAGAGCAGATCAGAGCAGCTTTCTTCTTGATTACTTGCTTGCTTCCTTCTTCTTTCCTTTCTTGCTTTCTTCCATACACATAGATGCCTGCATACATCTTTACAAACATATATATATTCTGTGTGCAGTACGGCCACTTCTTGCGGCCACTTATTCTGCTGGTATGTCGATAGATAGATAGATAGAAGATAGATAGATAGATAGATAGATAGATAGATAGATAGATAGATAGATAGATAGATAGGTAAGTAGGTAGGTAGGTAGGTAGATAGATAGATAGATAGATAGATAGATAGATAGATAGATAGATAGATAGATAGATAGATAGATAGATAGATAGGTAGGTAAATAGATAGATAGATAGATAGATAGATAGATAGATAGATAGATAGATAGATAGATAGATAGATAGATAGATAGATAGATAAATAGATAGATAAATAGATAGATAGTTAACTAGCTTGAAGGATAGATAGATGATAGATGTACGTACAAACGTACATGCTTGCATGAGTGCAGGGACTGCATCGCCCGCTGCTTAACAAACAAGGTAAACACTTACACTGATACACGTATACATACATACTTACGTACATAACAGACTTAGTAATACATATATGTATGTATACGGTGCGTGGATTATGGTTGTGCTTGTCTATCTATCTATCTATCTATCTATCTATCTATCTATCTATCTATCAATCCATCCATCCATCGATCCATCCATCCTTCAATCCATCCATCTATCTATCTATCTATCTATCTATCTATCTATCTATCTATCTATCTATCTACCTACCTACCTACCTACCTACCTATCTATCTATCTAGATTCTATCTATCTATCTATCTATCTATCTATCTATCTACCTACCTACCTACCTACCTACCTACCTACCTACCTGCCTGCCTACCTACCTACCTACCTACCTACCTACCTATCTATCTATCTATCTATCTATCTATCTATCTATCTATCTATCTATTTATCTATCTATCTATCTATCTATTGCCTTTTTCTTCAACGACCTACCTCCTCTTCTTTTTTCCAGAACACAGTCTACCCGTGATTCCCATCCCGGACACATGCACAGTACACAAATTGCTGTTTGATGTGAAACTGCGTTCCTTTGCAAGGACTATATTCCTTTTGCGATATCTCATCTATCTATCTATCTATCTATCTACCTATCTATCTATCTATCTATCCATCCATCTATCTTCTCCTTCTTGTGTGCCCAGCCAATGTGTCCCTTCTGTCGACAAGACTGCTCTCTCCCCAGCCTGATCCGCCTCTATAACTTGGACGAGAAATAGCTCTCTCTCTCTCTCTCTCTCTCTCTCTCTCTCTCTCTCTCTCTCCTGTCGACACAAGACTGCTCTCTCCCCAGCCTCATCCGCCTCTACAACTTAGACGAAAAATAGACATTATTCTAGCACGCCTGCAGTGGATCCAATTCTTACCTTTCCCACTAATCCTTTCCAGCGGCAAGTATTTATTCATATTAATATCGTCAAAGACTGCTCCCTCCGCTTTTTCTCTCTCTCTCTCTCTCTCTCTCTCTCTCTCTCTCTCTCTCTCTCTCTCTCTCTTTCTCTCCACACACACACACACACACACAACGTGGACGACAAGTAGCACGTAACGAGCTCGCTGATCCGCCTGTATCCCGGCTCCAGTTCTTATTAATACTCTTCCCACTGAGTGACTCATCCTTTCGAGCGGCAAGTATTTATTCATAGCGTCAATCCATTAAGAGACTCATACGTTTCCTGGTATCACCCTAGTAAGGTTTTGGTTTTAATGTTAATCATTCGCGTTTTGGCACCAGGCACATGACTGTCACCTCGTCCATACATATTAATATATCATTAATAACTTTCACTATTAAGATTTCGGGTCCGGCAGAGCCGTGTGATAGATTTAGATAGAGAGGTGTTTTGGCCCGCAGTGCATGTGTACCTGAAGCAGTAGGGGGGGGGGCACATACGCCAAACACCGCGCTGTCGCAAAGTATCATGACTGGCCGGATCTAAGTAATGGCACTAACGACACCGTTACTCCGATACGGCCGGTCAATTAATTATTAATACTGTAATTATTAGTTCCAACAAAAAGGCGTGACCCAGGGCTGGGGGAAAAGGTAGATATGGGAGAAAAAGGCAATAGTTGACTAACATTTTCTAAAAAGCTAACCGGTAAAGGGAAACTTGATACAATAAATTGATCTGTTATATAACAGCAGTTGAAAACCGTCGTAACAACTACTACGTGACAAGTTATATGTGACAGTTGATCATTGAAATAGACTGAACTTGAAACGGCCCGAGTAACGGAACTAAAAATAGAAGTGTAAACTTTAAGTATAAACTTGAAGAAAGTTAAAAAAATAATTCGGTCCGGTACGGTATTCATTCCGATAAATATTATTCATACTTCATTTAACAATTATGTTTAGATATTATTAATGTATAATACATACTTCATAATATTATCGGTAACTTGATATATGAATAATTTAATATTGTAGTATTGGTAAGGTTGTATTATACAAACAATACGTGGCAAGAAGTGAAAATGCAGTGACACGAAACAGCAAAACACCATCATCCAACGCCATCGCCATAGCCACCACCAAATCACCAAAGGTGGGCAGCGGTGGCAACCTTTCAGAAACATTACCCCATCAACTTTGACGACTCAGTGGTCACAAGTGTGTGAGGCAAGAAGAGAGAGGAGATGAGAGGAGATGAGAGGAGCAAAGGATATGAGAGGAGACGAGAGCGCGCGCAAGCAAGCTAGCAAGCTAGCAAGCGAAGACAGAGAGAGAGAGAGAGAGAGAGAGAGAGAGAGAGAGTTGGAAAAAGGAGTGGAGGAGCGAGGAGAGGCGCTTTCTCAGTCTTATGAGTTGATGCTGCAGGAGATGTGGGCTGTGCAGATGTTTGCTCCTAGCAGATAGAGAAGGAGTGTGAGAGAGAGAGAAGGAGAGAGAGAGAGAGAGAGAGAGAGAGAGAGAGAGAGAGAGAGAGAGAGAGAGAGAGAAGAGAGGCGCTTCTCAATGAGTGGAGAGAGGGGGGAGAGGGGAGGCGCTTTTCTCAGTCTGGTGAGTTGATGATGCTGCAGGAAATGGGGTTGCCCTGATAGTCATGCAGCACTAGCGCCCGACCCACAGAGTCGTAAAACGTGTGGCCGAACATGACCGTGGTGGCGCCGGCCCCGGAGCCGGTGAACTTGTCGGAAACGAGGTAAGGCGCCCCGAAGGCCCACGGGTCAGCCCCCAGCTTCAAGTCGTAGAAATGCAAGCCGACCATGGCGGGGTCGGCACAGGACAGGCCCTCGTAAAGGTGGATACCACAGGAGTTGGGGATGGGCTGTTCTACTGTGCCGTTCACTGCGGGCCGGTTGCATTTAGGGTCGAGTCCAAACAGCTCATAGCGCAGCGTGACGCGACCCTACACGCACATACACACATATAAATATATGGATACCTACTTACATGCATGCATACATACGTACATACATACATACACATGTACAAAACACACATAAATACATACCTCCGGCGCGAAACTGAGCGCGACCACGCCGTAAGGCAAGAGTGGGCCGGTGTAACCAGGATAGGCAGGAAACGCGTGCAGTTGGACCGTGGCGGGAATCAATGTGCCTGCACGCGTGTGTGTATGTTACATGCGTACGTAAGTAAGTAAGTAAGAAAGTAAGAAAGTAAATTAACAGTAAGTGAAATAAGTAAGTAAGTGAAGTAAGTAAGTGAAGTAAGTAAGTAAGTGAAGTAAGTAAGTAAGTAAGTAAGCAAGTAAGTAAGTAAGTAAGTTAAGTAAGTAAGTAGTAAGTAAGTAAGTTAATTGTAAGTTAAGTAAGTAAGTAAGTAAGTAAGTAAGTAAGTAAGTAAGTACGTATGTACGTATGTTTTGTGTACGTACAGTTGAGGCGGTTGCCGAGGTAGTCGTGCAGCACTAAGGCCTAACCCTAACCCTAACCCTAACCCTAACCTTGGTGTGTGTATGGGTGTATGTTATGCATGGCTACGTACAGGTTAGGCGGTTGCCGAAATAGTCATGGAGCACTAAGGCATGGTGTGCTGTCTGGCGAAAACCATACCCGAAGCGCACCGAAACCTGTAAGTAAGCAAGCAAGTAAGTAAGTAAGTAAGTAAGTAAGTAAGTAAGTAAGTAAGTAAGTAAGTAAGTAAGTAAGTAAGTAAGCAAGCGTAAGTATGCATGAATGTATGCATGCATCCGAGTGTATATCACCTGTCCGGCGAAGGTTCCGGAGACGTCTTGATGTCCTGCGTAGTAACTGCCAGTGACCCACGGGTCTCGTTCCGACACGCCGTGGTTCCATAAGTGACCCAAACCCGATGGATCGCCACCTATGTATGTATGTTCCATAAGTGACCCAAACCCGATGGATCGCCGCCTGTGTATGTATGTGTGTTATGTTATGTTATGTTATGTACGCTTGTGTGTTTGTATGTTCAAGAGGTGGCCCAAACCGGATGGATCCCAACCTACATACATGCATGCATGCATAGATTGATATAGATAGATAGATAGATAGATAGATAGATAGATAGATAGATAGATAGATAGATAGATAGATAGATAGATAGATAGATAGATAGACAAATAGTAGATAGATAGATAGATAGATAGATAGATAGATAGATAGATAGATAGATAGATAGATAGATAGATAGATAGATAGATAGATAGATAGATAGATAGATAGATAGATAGATGGATAGGTACGTAGTAGGTAGGTAGGTAGGCAGGCAGGTAGGCAGGTAGGTAGGTAGGACGGTTAGTAGGTTAGTAGGTTAGGTAGGTAGATAGGTAGATAGGTAAAGGTAGGTAGGTAGATAGATAGATAGATAGATAGATAGATAGATAGATAGATAGATAGATAGATAGATAGATAGATAGAGAGAGAGAGAGAGAGAGAGAGAGACAGAGACAGAGA
>WBZZ01004370.1:20000-22294 GCA_019918135.1 Paulinella micropora
CGTATTAAATTACATGACATTACATTACATGACGTTGCATTACATGACATTACATTATATTACGTTACAACATTACATTACACTACATTACATTACATTACATTACATTACATTACATTACATAACATTACATTACATTACATTACATTACATTACATTACATTACATTACATGACCTGCTGCACGGGCCGATTGGGTGTAGGCGGACCCCACTTGCGAACACCCCAGGGAGCGGGCTCTGCTTGTTGGAGCAGGTCCGCATTTCGTTGATCCGCGTTCCGTTGGTACACCTGGTTGTTGTAAGGCCCGTAGTACTCGTCGGTGTAGTAGACGTAGCCCACGCCATCTTGCCAATCCATGATGGGCGGGACAAGTGGGCCATCGTCCTGGCCTATCTCATCCTCTTCGTTGACTGCCCATTTGTCCCTCCTACGATCACGCTCGCCACTTTCCCCACTGATATCAATAGTGATATCCTCAGCCTGTCTTGAGGGCTGTTCATCAACGGAAATGGGAATGCGAGCAGGGGGTGGGGTTTTTTTATTCCACTGCACATCCAGTGTAGCGCTTGGTGGTTTCACCAGCACGGAGCCGCTCCCCTGACCGCTGCCTCCACCTCCACCACCTAGCCCAGAACATACCAAGGGGAGATATGTAGATGGAAATCAGGCAAGAAATAAAGAGAGTTCATGCGAATCGGAGCGTCAGAGGAAAGCACAACACGTCAGTTATAATGCAAACCTGTATACTTCTCCAACGCGTCCTGTGCCGCTTGTAACACGCCTCCGTCGTCATGTGTAACCTCATGCGCTTTCGTCTCGTCATCATGTTGCCTCTTGGGTTGTCCTGTAGTTGAGGTTGGGTCTACTTCTCCCAGCGCTGCATCACTCGCAGCTGACTGCGTAGCCAGACCCAGAGTTGACAGAGCGGAGAGATATATTAATAGAATCATACCTACAAATATTACAACCCAAATGTGAGTACTAGTGTGGCTCAGATGACTCAACTAAGATCATGACATTCAGAAGAGTAAACGCCACTTAGATTGGTTTTCTTATCTTGGTTATCACATTTCTTGGTGTCGAATAATGAACGGTGATAAGCAGAAGTCATGAACACATGTATCTCTATGCAAAAGTCACGAACACATTTATCTCCATGCAAGTAGTCGGTGCAGCCCTCTCCTCTTTATCTCCACCCGCCTTTTTTGATTTTCAAACCGTCCGTAAAAATCGGGTGAATAAAGCGCGATTTTTACGGACGGTTTGTTCTTGGGCCCCCCCCGGCACCACATACTTCAGGTAAAGATGCAGTGTCATTCAGGCGAGTTGTGCGTGGTGGTTGTCTCTTTGCCTGTTATAGAAATTGTAATAGCAGCAGCAGCAGCAGACGTGGTGGCGACTGCGTGAGCTAGAGATTTCTTTCAGGGCACCAAAAACAAATGAAAGTATCAAAAGAGCAGCTTGCGGATCAGCGCTCTTCTGGCATTGTGCGCATTGCATTTCTCGCGGTAGCAAGTTGTTCCTCCCACACCGAACGCCCCCCCCCCCCCCCCCTCCCCTCCCCCCCAGTGCGTCGCAAGCATCCGATGCCAAGGTAAACAGCGCCAACTTGATAACCTAATAACTTTCATGCAGACGACGGTGTTGAAACAAGATCAATGCAAGATTGGCATCTCGCGTCGACCATCGCAATCTAATGTACAGCGCTCTTCCTTCTTCCACGCTTTTTTTGAGTTGTTTTTCCACTCCTCGGACTTAGAAATGGTCAAGCTGCTGTAGTCTTGTCTGCCTCCAACAGCTTCGCTGTTTCGACCATCGCAATCAGGTGTTAAGCACTTCTTCGGAAAATGAAAATTACAGCGCTCTTCCTTCTTCTTGGTTCTGCGTCCCCCCCCCCCCCCCCCCCAGTGCGTCGCAAGCAAACAACGCCAACTTGATAACCTAATAACTTTCATGCAGACGACTGTAAAGAAACAAGATCAATGCACGATGGCATCTCGTTCGTCGACCATCGCAATCTAATGTACAGCGCTCTTCCTTCTTCCACGCTTTTTCTGCGTTCTTTTTCCACTCCTCAGACTTGGAAACGGTCAAGCTGCTGTAGTCTTGTCTGCCTCCAACAGCTTCGCTGTTTCGAACATCGCAATCAAGTGTTAAGCACTTCTTCGGAAAATGAAAATTACAGCGCTCTTCCTTCTTCTTGGTTCTGCGTTATTCCCCCCCCCCCCCCCCCCCCCCCCAGTGCGTCGCAAGCATCCGATGCCAAGGTAAACAGCGCCAACTTGATAACCT
>WBZZ01004371.1:0-27500 GCA_019918135.1 Paulinella micropora
AATAAACTTGTCCGTTTTAATCCGTGCAATTACACTCGCAACGTTAAAATGCTGTCATACTGCTTGCAGTTCAAGCATGTTCGACGAATCTTTCTTTTGTTGTCTTGCGGTGCGCAGGTGACTGCCTGCGCAGGCTTTGCTTCTTTCAGCGGCCTGTGCGATATTAAGTTCTTCCCGACCATGGGTACTTGCAATTTTGCGGCCTCTGCCCCTACTTGTTAGGATTTTGACACTTCTGAACGTTTGGCTTCATGGTCACCAGAAGAATTGAGTTCAGCTGTTGCTTTCAAGTTGTGAACCTGGTCGTCCAACTATGATATATTGATACAATAGTAACTCAAAAAGGCGAGGCGGATTATGGAGTATCAAAATGTGAATGTGGTTGAAAGTTTCTGAGTCCAGACATTGATCATATCTATACAAAACCTTTCGATAGATGTTACTAGTAATAAAGAGCCGCTCAAATTAAAAGCCAGTATTAATAAGTATATATGTGCAACTGCACAACAAATCACGTTTGATCAACGAGAGCCTATCGGCCATCCATTGTGAATTATTTGGAGTATTAATATTAATAATGTGCCCCGCGTTGAAGCTGTTTGACCCCAGACCGTTAGACATTATGGTATCAATAGTCGCATTCCGACAACGGCTCTCTTAATAATATTAATACTGCTGACGACATTCAAGAGAAAAAAATTATGGCTTTTTAGATTTTTATTGGAATGTCTATTTTGTGTCATTTTTTCGCCGATTTTGTGTGAAAAATTCAAATTTCTCGATTTAACGGTAATATTTTGCGAAAATTTTAGTTTTTTTTGTGGACCGTGGCATATAGCACTGTTAATTTGAGAAATTTGAATTTTTGTCACAAAACGGCGAAATTCCAACCACTTGAAATCCGAAATCTGACCCAAAATCTGAAGTGAATTTAATAATTTTTTACGTCTTGAATGTCGACAGCAATATTAATTTGCGTATGTTGGGCACGGTATGTATGCATGCATGCCAGTGTTTGTGTATGTATGCATGTACAATGTATGCATGTACTATTTTGGAAAAAATAAAGTCGGAAATAATATATAAAGTCCAAGGCCCGGGGTGGAAAAAATAAAGTTTAACTACCTTTCCGACCACTGATTTCAAGGCTCGATATTACTGAACTTTATAACACTCGAACAACTGGAGACAGTTGTCTGAAAAACTTATGATATTATAATTAATACCTTTTCAAGTTAATCTACAGCCTTTTTCAAGTCAAGTTGAACTTAGTATTATTAATACATGCCACGGTATTAATATTGCTGTCCGAAGTTTATTTTTTCCAGCCGCCTGTCCCGGGACTTTATTTTTTCCAGCCATCCGGACTTTATTTTTTCCGACTTTATTTTTTCCAACATAGTATGTCCAGTGTATGCAAAGTAACTTGCGATTCAATCACAGGTCACACTTAGGCCCATGATCCCGTGAAGCGTACTGTAGAGGGGTTTATGACCAAAATCTACCATCCGCAAATGGAATAAAAATATTTGGGCGTTGTGCGCGGTGCGCAATCGTAGAGAAAGAGCTATTTATCAGCTTCAGAGAGTGAATATTGCGCTCGGTAGGTTGAAAAAATAAGATTTTTTGAATTTTGGATTTTTTAGCCGGTCCGCATGTCTGAAATCCGATCGGTATTATATTAATATGACGCCGGACGGGGGCGGCCGATGGCGGCAGTAGGCTTGCCGGGCCGGTAAGGATCCGGAGAGCAGTGAATTATAAATTTTGAGTCTGTATTCAACTTGTGTGTCGTGAGAGGAAGTTGTTTTATTGGAGCGTACGGTCCAAAAATGCGGGGTTTTCAGTTTTCACACCGTCTGGTCGAGGCGTTGGAGGGATGAGATGAGCACGTTTGTAGCGTGTATCGACGCTTGCGTATGCTGAGTTTAATATTATGTCAAATTTGTGGGGTTGCGGCCGAATGCATCCCTTTGTCTGGGTCGATGAAAACTGCACGTGCACATCAAAAATGAGGTTTTGCACAAGGGCCTTGCCGATCAAGTCATAAGCGTCTGCGATCGGTCCTGTGCTCAAAACGCCGACTCGGGAGCGTGGCCCGACGTAACAAAGCTAACGCAGCTGTTGTACAAGTCTGCAAGGTTGCGCTGCGACCCTTGACTATATGGGCTAAACACTAAGAACTGTGTTTTTTCGGCCCTGGATCCAATGACAGGACAGGTCAGCAGCAGCTATCTGGACTACTAACAATCTGAATCGAACACGGAGAAGTCGCTTGGATGCAATCCAGGCACTGCTAGCATGTTTTAAGGCGTATGACTGTCGCAGAAATATGGGTTTTTCTTTAGGTGTAACAAGGATTTTTTTAAATTGTTATGTTATTGTACATGCTGTAAAAAACTTTCAAACGCTGATTTTCAGATTTCTGGGTGCGGGTACTCTTAAAAAATAATAGATATCATGTATCATATGCTTGCGCAATGTGACACATATTAACGCCAATTCATACTGATAACTGACCAAATGCATACATACCTTCACAGACCCCAAAAATCGCATATATACTGGGTATAGGGGATTATATATATATATATGTATATTCTGTATGTACAGCGACTTGAGTAAGTAAATAATTTATATAGAAAGACAAACATGCATAATACATGTACTTTTGCATAATATTTCTCGTATCGCTTCTCCTTCCATTAACCCCCCCCCCCCCCCCTTCCGCTCGCCGACACCACTAACTCCCTCACCTTTAAGACATTGGAAATGAAGAGTTATGTATGTTGTATGTATGCATGTATGTATCTGAGTATATGTATGTATGTGTGTATGTTGTATGTGACGAATGTATGCATGTACGTATGTATGTATGTATACTAACTGCATGTATGTATGTATGTATGTATGTATGTACGTATGTATGTATGTATGTATGTATATGTGTATATGTATGTATGTATGTATGTATGCATGCATGTATGTATGATGTATGTATGTATGTATTTATGTGTGTATGTATGTATGTGTGAGTGTGCATGCATGTATGTATGCATCTATGTATCTATGTATGTATGTACGTATGTATCTGCTGTAGGTATGTATGTATGTATGCATGTATGTATGCGTGTACATATGTATGTATGTATGTATATATGTATGTATATATGTATTGTATTGTATGTATGGTATGTCCGTATGTATGTACGTACGTATATGTATGTATGTATGTATGGTATGTGTGTATGCATGCATATATGTGTATGTATGTATGTATGTATGTATGTATGTACGTACGTACGTAATTTAAGTATGTACGTATGTATGCATGTATGCATGTATGTATGTATGTATGTATATTATATGTTTCTATGTATATGCATGCATGCATGTATGTATGTATGTATGTAATGTATGTATGTATGTATGTATGCATATATGTATGTGTATGTATGCATGTATGCATGATTGTGCGTGTGTGCCTGTATGTATTATGTATGTGTATGGATGGATGGATGTATGTATGTATGTATGTATGTATGTATGTATGTATGTATGTATCTATGTATGCATGCATGTATGTGTATGTATGTATGTATGTATGAATGTATGAATGTATGTATTTGTGTATGTATGTATGTATGTATGTATGTATGTATGTATGTATGTATGCATGTGTGCATGTATGTATGTATGTAGGTGTATGTATGTATGCGTGTGTATGTATGCATATAAATATATAAGTATCTATGTGTGGTGCATGTATGTGTGTGTGTTTATGTATGCATGTATGTAGTATGTATGTATGTATGTATGTAGTATGAATGTATGTATGCATGTACATATATATATATATATATATATATATATATATTATGTACTTATGTATGTATGTATGTATGTATGTATGTATGCATGTATGTATGTATGTATATATGCATGCATGCATGTATGTATGCATGCATGTATGTATGTACGCATAAATTATTATGCATGTATGTATGAATTTACGTGTATGTGTTTCTGTATATACGTATGTATGGATGTATGTATGTATGGATGTACGTATGTATAGATGTATTTATGTATGTATGTATTTATGTATGTATGTATGCATGCATGTATGTATGCATGCATGTATGCATGCATGCATGTATGTATGTATGTATGTATGTATGTATGCATTTATGTATGTATGCATGCATGCATGTATTCATGTCATGCTCTTGTGTATGTACGTATGTATGTATGTATGTATGTATGTATGTATGCATGTATGTATGTATGTATGTATGTATGTATGTATGTCATGCTCTTGTGTATGTGAGCATGTATGTATGTATGTATGTATGTATGTATCTATCTATGTATGTGCGAATGTTAATATGTATGTATGTATATATGTATGTATATGTATGTATGTATGTTTGTATGTTTGTATGTATGTGTGGTATGTATGTATGAAGGTAAATATGTTTGTATGTATTTATCTTTGTTTATATGTATGTATGAAGTATGTATGGAGAGAGAGAGAAAGGGGGAGAGAGAGAGAGAGAGAGAGAGAGAGAGAGAGAGAGAGAGAGAGCTAGCGAGAGAGATGGAGAGAGTGAGAGAGAGAGAGAGAGGGAGAGAGAGAGAGAGAGAGAGTTGGAGAGAGTGAGAGAGAGAGGGAGGGAGGGAGAGAGTGAGAGAGAGACAGAGAGAGAGAGAGAGAGAGAGAGAGAGAGAGAGAGAGAGAGAGAGAGGACAGAAAAGAGAGACGATAGATAGATAGATAGATAGATAGATAGATAGATAGATAGATAGATAGATAGATAGATAGATAGGTGGAAAGAGAGAAAGAAAGAAAGAAAGAAAGAAAGAAAGAAAGATAGATAGATAGATAGATAGATAGATAGATAGATAGATAGATAGATAGATAGATAGATAGATAGATAGATAGATAGATAGATAGATAGATAGATAGATAGATAGATAGATAGATAGATAGATAGATAGATAGATAGATAGATAGATAGATAGATAGATAGATAGATAGATAGATAGATAGATAGATAGATAGATAGATAGATAGATAGATAGATAGATATAGATAGATAGATAGGTAGATAGATAGATAGGTAGGTAGGTAGGTAGGTAGGTAGATAGGTAGATAGGTAGGTAGGTAGGTAGGTAGGTAGATAGATAGATAGATAGATAGATAGATAGATAGATAGATAGATATATAGATAGATAGATACAATAATAGATAGATAGATAGATAGATAGATAGATAGATAGATAGATAGATAGATAGATAGATAGATAGATAGATAGATAGATAGATAGATAGATAGATAGATAGATAGATAGATAGATAGATAGATAGGTAGATAGATAGATAGGTAGGTAGGTAGGTAGGTAGGTAGAGAGAGAGATAGATAGATAGATAGATAGATAGATAGATAGATAGATAGATAGATAGATAGATAGATAGATAGATAGATAGATAGATATGTTTATGTTTAATGTTTAATCTATGGGCGTGGCTTAGCTTGAAAAGCCATGGCCTCCTATACTACCGGACAAGAACTTTCAGCACCGGCCAAGCTGCACACCAACCACACACATAACCACTGTCTCGCTGTGGTTGGTGTCTGTGCCCAGTTCAAGCCGAAAGGTAGCCGAGCCCTTTTGAACTATACGGGACAACACTAGAACACTCCCCAGGAGGGTGTGCCCCAAGGAGATGATGCGCTTGTAAGCCGAGGTTTCAGGAGTTCACGCTCGTTGTGAGTTACCTTCTACAACCCCGACTTCAACCATTTGCATCACGCCCCGACTTCGAAGAAGACCAGAAAAACCAGGAATCAGACGGCGCAGGAACTTGTAGCGACAATACGGGAAGCGCGGGCCAGAATATCCAGGAATCAGACAGTACAGGAAGTAGTAGCAACAATACAGGAAACGCGGGCGGTGCATGGACATTTGTCAAAAAAACTATCGCAGCAGTTGTAACTGGTCTGGTAATTATGGGAGCTTTTGTGTATGTCGCGCGGCAAAGAAACGTCGAAAATGAAGGAGCTGCCGAAGTGTATGTCGAAAGAAACGAAGAGGCGTAACAATCGCCCAGCGGCACCAACTACTAGACAAAGTCGCTCCATGACATTGAAGAATAAACCTCCTCAAGCAGAAGCAGTTTTCTCTCAGATGATGAGAATTACGCCCAAGGTCAGCCGCACAAAAAGTAGTTGTTGTCCAGCCCACAGATCTAGGAAGGCTCGGCTGACATAACTATAACTTACTCGCTGCAGTTGGGGAAGGTCTCGGCCGAGCGGCCCGTGGGTCACACACGGTTCCTGACTTTGACTACGCTTGGTGACTGGGTGGCCCTAGCAGAGCTTATGCTAGGCCTGCCTTACCGCGAGCTGGGGGAGCACTGCTCGCATGTGGGTTCATGAACTCCGCTGAGTCAACAAAACAGTATTAGTGAAGTAAAGAAAGATATTCTAACATGTTTTCTGGTCACTAAAGTTTCTCTGTTTGGACCATACTTTGCGGCCAATCTGTTTTTTTACAGACCCAATTCACTGGATATTTCCGACGAATTTGCGTTGGCAGCGAAATTTACCGTGGAATCCGGAGGCCACTCATTTTTTTTTGGTCGCTAACGCTATGGTTCGGGTAACTTAATTCGTGGCTGAGCCAACGTCGGCGTGCGGGGAAAAAAATATATAGCAATATATATAATATATATATATATATATATATATATATATATATATATATATATATATATATATATAATATATATATATATATATATATATATATATATATATATATATATATATATATATATATATATATATATATATATATATATATATATATATATATATATATATATATATATATATATATATATATATATATATATTATATATATATATATATATATATATAATATATATATATATATATATATATATATATATATATATTCCCCCGCCCGCCGACGTTCGCTCAGCCACGAATTAAGTTTGCGAGATGGTTGCCGAAATGTCCTTAGTAGCCCAAACAAAAAATTCGGGGAGGGGGCCGGCCGTATTTTGCGGTCGAAGTAGTCCCGCGCGCAATCGCCCGAGCGGTAGCTATATTTTGGCCGCGAAATCCGGAGGCTACCTCAAAAAAAAAAAAAAAAAAAAAAAAAAAAAAGATAGGGGGGGAGGATTTTTTTGGCCGCCAGCGCCGTAATTCCGGAAACTTAATTCACTGCTATGGCTGAAAATGTACATATCCAAAAGTAATTTTTTTTATTAAAACAACGATTCCTATCCAATCTTAACACCCCCCCCCCTCCTTCTCTCCCCCTCCCCTTCCCCCCCCCCTGCACCAGAAAAAACAATTTTAACCACTGCGCCACCCAACATGGAACCTGTTCCCAGCTGGCCTTACGGAAGTGTTTTTTTGCAGGGTGTCACATCAAAGGCAGGCGCTCCAACACCTTCTCGTCTTTCCAGCCAAATAATTTCGTCAGCAAGATTATCCATACGTTTTTGTTGGATTGCTCGTCAGTGCCGTTCTGCACTACCAAATTGCAGGGCGCCAGAAACTGGATGGACATTTTCTCAGTTTCGATCCAGGCAAGGGGTTTGCTAGACTTGTTCACGTGCATTCTTGCAAAAGTCAGGTTTAGCCTGTCGATCTCGCGAGCCACGAACAGCATGCACTGAAGCTGGTTGTTTAGGCTTAGCAAGCCTGAGTCGCTGCGTAGTGACACGCCGTCGTTTACTATTGATAGCCTCTGGTAGAAGTGCAGTTCAAAGTTCGTAGTAAAGAACTCTGGACTTTGTCTGCGCTGGTCGTGCAGGTGGATGAGAATTTCGTGCAGAGCAGGGAACGTCCCGAAAGCCAGGACCAGTCTTTTCAGTGAAATGCGGTTCTCAGGGTAATCAGCATACTCTGAAACTGGGTAGCTTGTATTGCTCGTCCCGGCCGTTGGACCCCATCAGGTTCAGATTGTCGAGCCGGAGCTTGGGCTTGGCTTGGGGGGTCAGATTGAGTAAGCAAGTGGTCAGAAGAGTCGAGCCTTCCGTCATTTCATGCCCAGACATATTGACGCAAAACGTGGCCTTACACTCACTGCGTGTGTCGATCGAGAGGAGGGAGCGACCCGGTGAAGCAGCGACGAGTTCAGTTGCCGTCAGGTTCACTTGCAAATGTTCCAGCTTCAGCCGACTGGCTTGGCACACGCCGTCGATGGGCTCGGAAAGTAAGCGCCGACAGCCGGTAATAGACAGATGACGAAGCAGTTCCGTGTTCCTGAGACAGGCCGCCAGCGTGCCCCCGTGGAGGTTAGGACAGTCTTGAATCTGCAGCGTTGCAAGCCGTTTGAATCTTGCTGCAAAAAGCGAGGCCAGAATGCAGTCTGTCACTCCTTTGCCGGTGATGCGTACAGTCGTGATGTTGGCCCGGGTCCACGTCGAGTCGCGCTGTCGGATCGGAGGTTTGGATCCGGCGCTTGATAAAACAAAATTAAACTTCAGTTCCTTAACAAAACCGAACGCGCAGGCCCCTATAGCAGCGGACAGCTGCTCCGGCGCTAGCATAAAATGGAGTATCGTGTGCCCACGCAGGAATTGCTGGACCGCTTGGAGCAATTGGCACATTTCCTGGTGCTCCTTCGGAAAAAGTACTACGCTGACCGGTTTCGTAGTGTCTCCGATATCCTTGTTGTCCTTCAATCCCTCCAGGCTCATCAACATTCGCACAGTTTCCTGGCTGAGGGGGTAGATATTGTTGCTGCGGGGAAACAGCCTGCGTGTTTGGTAGGGGGGTCTGCTAGCAAACAAGCCCAACGAGACACATGAATAGTTTTCAAAGTCTTAAAAAAAATACTAGCAGAGAGAGAGAGAGAGAGAGAGAGAGAAAGAAAGGGAGGATTAGGGAGAAAAAAAAAGAGAAGTGATAGGAACTTCGGAGAAAAGAAAAAAAAAAGAAGCAAGAAAAGAGAGAGAGAGAGAGAGAGAGAGAGAGAGAGAGAGAGAGAGAGAGAGAGAAGGGAAACGGCTTGGAGAAAGAAAAAAAAGTACCTGTGCTTGTTCGTAGGCAAGAGACTGTTCTTGACCAGGTTGGTCGTCTGCGGGATGAATCTACATATTCAAAAAATTTGCCTTTATTTCCTCCCAGCACAAAAAAAGGACAGGGAGGGGGGGGGGGGGGAGAGAGAGAGAGAGAGAGAGAGAGAGAGAGAGAGAGAGAGAGAGAGAGAGAGAACAGGGTAGAGGAGGAGAAAGAACCTGGTGGACTGTATGTAGATTTTCCACGCCGGTATTCATGGGCTCGTGGGATTCCTACAGCACAAAAAAAAAAACAGGGTTATGCCAGGAGGGGGGAGGGGGCCCATGTGGCGCGGGGATTGGTGTGTGAGCTGGACGGGACCATCGATTGTGACGGAATGATCGCAGAGCCCGGGCGACTCGTCATCATAGGTTGAGCGAAAGCAGTAGAAGAGCTTGCTGCCAACTACACACGTCATAGCATTTTGCGGTCGTTGGTTTTAAGCGCACGAACAAGCAAGAGAAAAAGAAAACAACAGAGAGAGAAAGAGAAAGGGAAACGAAAAACCTGTGGCTGTTCTTGGGCAAGGTATTGCAAAGGTGATGATGAAGGCCCTGACAAGGCTAGGGGAGGGCTTCTTCTTTGCTAAAAAAAAGACCCCAAAAAAAAAGTAAAGAGGGGAAGACTGTTGCAGAGGGGGGGGGGGGGGGGGTACATCACAAATTACACGAGGACTGAGTCTGGAGAGGGGGGAAGGGAGAGGAGAAGGGAAAAGGAGGAGGGGGTTGGAGCAGAAACAAGCGGCTGCGCCAGGTCTGTTTTAGGGCTTGAAAGCATAGAGTGTCTTTGGATCTAACAAAAGAGAAACAGAAAAGGAGTGTGGAAAGACAAGAGAGAGAGAGACAGAAATAGAGGGAGAGGGCGCGGGGGTGGTAGACCGTCGGCGGGTAGTTTAGTATATTCGTGGCGGGCTGGCCTGCAGAGATCAGGTCTCATTGGCTGTGCAAACTGCAAACGACACGATAGTTTGGCTTTCTGAAATATATATAGACAGTGTTTTGTACGTGTATACAAAAAAAAAAAAAAAAAAAAAAAAAAAAAAAAAAAAGGTATGGCAGATTATTGTTATATACAGGTGCATACCGTTCCGTTCGGAACATTGGTGGTGCTGCTGGCTAAGCTATGCACTAGCTGGCCCTGACACACACACACACGCAAAGATACACAAAGCAGACATGTCAACAGAATCATGCACCAAAAAAAAAAAAAAAAAAACTAGAAACTACAATCTAGCGAAGCATGGGAGCTTTGAAAATTCGCACCTGGTCAGCATTCACAACATTGGGGGAGGAGAAAGAACCTGTTGGACTGCTTGTTGTAGATTTTCCACGCCGGTATTCGGGGCCTCGTGGAATTCCTACACCCCAAAAAAAAAACAGGGCTGTGCCAGGAGGGGGGAAGGGGGGGGCCATGTGGCGCGGGGATGGGTGTGTGAGCTGGACGGGGACCATCGATTGCGACGGAATGATCGCAGGGCCGGGCGACTCATCATCACAGGTTGAGCGAAAGCAGTAGAAGAGCTTGCTGCCAACTACACATATCATAGCATTTTGCGGTCGTTGGTTTTAAAAGCAAAAGCGCACGAACAAGAAAGAAAAAAAGAAAACAACAGAGAGAGAGAGAGATAGAGAGAGAGAGAGAGAGAGAGAGAGAGAGAGAGAGAGAGAGAGAGAGAGAGAGAGAGAAAGGAAAAGAAAAACCTGTGGCTGTTCTTGTGCAAGGTAAGGCAAATGTGATGATGAAGGCCCTGACGCACCATAGGCTAGAGGAGAGCTTCTCTGCTAAAAAAAAAGGAAAAGACAAACAAAAAAAGAGTAAAGAGGGGGAGACTGTTGCAGGGAGGGGGGGGGGGGGGGGGGGGGACATCACGTATTACACGAAGACTAAGTCTGGCGAGGGTGAGACCGTCGGCGGGTAGCCTTGTGGATTTGAGGTGGACTGGCCTGCAGAGATCGGGTTTCTCATTGGCTGTGCAAACTGCAAGCGACACGATAGTTTGGCTTTCTGAAACATATATAAGACAGTGTTTGGTACGTGTATACAAAAAAAAGGGTATGGCAGATTATTATATACAGGTGCAATACGTTCCGTTCGGAACATTGGTGGTGCTGCTGGCTAAGCTATGCACTAGCTGGCCCTGACACATACACACACACACACACTCACACACAAAGTTACACAAAGCAGACATGTCAACAGAATCATACAAAAGAAGCTACACCAAAACAAAAAAAAAACTAGAAACTACAAGCTAGCGAATCATGAGAGCTTTGAAATTCGCACCTGGTCAGCATTCACAACACTGTTAGTCGTCGACATCAGGGCTTGCATATGCGCTCTCATGAAATAAAAATAAGAAGCAAAAAGCGTAGTGCACGCGGACGCCAATTGCGGGAAGGACACGAGCGCGCCCATCAGTCGCGACTGCCCTACCGGCGCCTAAGAAGAAAAGAAACAAACAGAAAAGAAAATGAGACAATTACGTTGTGTAAAAAGCCTGATAGAGTAGACAGACTACAAAAAAAAAACAAAAAACAAACAAACAAATTCGTGAGCACCTCGTTCGTCATCGCGTATTGCATAAACTGCTCGTAACTGCGCTTGCCGGCGATTTGATCCATGTTAGATGCTGATGAAAAAAGGCCTGTTTTACAAACAAAGAAAACCAAGGGCGTGAGGATGCAAGACGTGCAGAAGAATTTAGATTATCGATTTACAACACCTAATCCATGCATTTCCTTGTGTGTGCACACACGCAAGACTACACACACACAACCCACCGCACTTTACCTCTGCACGCAAGATCTAGAACGGATGAACACACACACACACACACACACAACTCATGCATTTCTTTTTTGCACATAGTGTCACACACACACACACACGCAAGACCACACACACACACGCACAATCCATACGACCAGCCTGCACACACGCAAGAATGAATGCACACACTCAACCCACCGCACTTTCCCTCTGCACGCAAGATCTAGAACGGATGAACACACACACACCGACACAACTCAGGCATTTCTTTTTTGCACACAGTGTCACACACACGCAAGACCACACACACACAATCCATACGGCCAGCTTGCACACACGCAAGAATGAATGCACACACACAACCCACCGCACTTTCCCTCTTCACGCAAGATCTAGAACGAATGAACACACAGACACACACACCGACACAACCCATGCATTTCTTTTTTGCACACAGTGTCACACACACACACGCAAGACCACACACACACACACACACACACACAATCCATACGGCCTGCTTGCAAAGCAAGACATGCGCATACCAAAAAGGGTTCTTGGTTCTGTCACTTAACAGTAAAAGCTCAAGCAAACACTTAAAAAAACGGCCCGGCCCCCCCCCCCCAAAACCCTTACCACATGGTTTTCGGTTTTGTTTGGACTTATAGAACTACGCAGTTCTCGCCATTGGGTTTGTGCAATGGTGCCAACATTGGGTTTGCGCAATGGTGTCACCATTGGGTTTGCGCAGTGGTGCCGACATTGGGTTTGCGCAATGGCGCCAACATTGGGTTTGCGCAATGGTGCCAACATTGGGTTTGCACCATGATGCCAACATTCCGAATCTTTTTGCAGCCCCTTGGAGTGTTGGTCCGCAGTTTCGTGTGTACAGTCCTCGTGTGTGTGTTGTGTGTGTGTGTGTGTGTGTGTGTTTGTGTTTGTGTGTGTGTGTGTGTGTTTATGTTTGTGTGTGTGTTTGTGTTTGTGTTTGTGTTTGTGTTTGTGTGTTTGTGTGTGTGTGTTGTGTGTGTGTGTGTGTGTGTTTGTGTTTGTGTTTGTGTGTGTGTGTGTTTGTGTTTGTGTGTGTGTGTTTGTGTTTGTGTTTGTGTGTGTGTGTTTGTGTGTGTGTTTGTGTGTTTGTGCGTTTGTGTGCGTTTGTGTGTGTTTGTGTGTGTGTGTGTTTGTTTGTGTTTGTGCGTGTGTTTGTGCGTGTGTGTGTTTGTGTGTGTGTGTGTGTGTTTGTGCGTGTGTTTGTGCGTGTGTTTGTGTGTGTGTTTGTTTGTGTGTATGTGTGTATGTGTGTTTGTGTGTTTGTGTGTGTGTGTTTGTGTGTTTGTGTGTTTGTTTGTGTGTGTTTGTGTTTGTGTGTGTGTGTGTGTGTGTTTGTGTTTGCGTGTGTGTTTGCGTGTATGTGTTTGCGTGTGTGTGTTTGCGTGTGTGTGTGTGTGTGTGTGTGTGTGTGTGTGTGTGTTTGCGTGTGTGTGTGTGTGTGTGTTTGCGTGTATGTGTGTTTGCGTGTATGTGTTTGTGTGTGTGTGTGTTTGTGTTTTAGTGTGTTTGTGTGTGTTTGCGTGTTTGTGTGTGTGTGTTGCTGTGTGTGTTGCTGTGTGTACAGACCTGTTGTACGTGTGTGTGTATCGTCGTGTGCATAGTCGTTGTGCCTCGACAATGGCCAGCTGCTGTTTTTTTTTCTTTTTTTGCCGGACGACAACGAAGATATCGGCTCCGCCGGACACAAATTTTAGCACAAAAAGTAAAATCTATCGTATTAAATTACAAACTTCTAGACCAAATCACTTGCGTACCGGGCACATTAAGTTTACCAGGATGTTTCTTTTCTCTTGCGTCTTTGGTCACGGTTTGTTTCAGACCAACAAAAATTTTAATAAAGAAAAAAGAGCGAGTTGTCTTGACTTTGAATGAACATAACCTGCCCCGTTCGACCTGCCCTTCTCTACGAAACCCGCGTCAGAACCAAAGCGCAACGAAATAGCTGGGGGAGGATTGGCCACCCGCGAAAGAAAAGCGCGGACGTGCACAGGATCGAGGTCTGGTGCAAGAGAGAGGTCACCAAAGAAAGGAGGGAGTGCTGATTTGCATCCGTCCAGCCTCTCTCTCTCTCTCTCTCTCTCTCTCTCTCTCTTCAATTCTCTTTTTAAATTTTTTTGTTAGGTCTTTTTCACCCGGACCGCTCAGCCCTCCCCCTCATTGATTTCCAGTGGCCTTCCGGCATGCGCAGCTTCAGAGTATTTTCTCCAATAAAATACTTGCAGAACGGGTGATCATCCGCGGTGGTCTGAGCTGCTGGTGCCTCGAACTCACTGCGGGCCCTCTTGTGCAGGGTCTCCGGTGCCGCGCTCATGAGAGAAGCCGCCGCGTGGCGCTCTGCCGAAACGAGCTTCTGCTGCAGATCCGACTTGGCTGGTACTGGCACTGCCTGTGCGGGGCGGTTTTCTGTGCTGCCAGCGCGCGCCTGATACTGTCCTAGCCACCCTGTCTTACGTCCACCCCCGAGCTGGCGGCAGTGTGCGTAAAGGCCGCTAGCGCGGCGTTGACCCACTTGCGATGGAAACCGGACTCGCTCTCTGACATTGCCGAACTGCTCCACGCCTGCTTTTCAGCGTTCATAGCCTTGCGCTGCTCCTCGCTCAGAAACAGGCCGTAGAAGTTAGCCATATCATCCGAAGCCTCCTCGGCGCAACGTGCAATACGCTCCCGCTGCGCGTCCTTCAGTCCGGCTATCTCGCTGCACATGGAGTCAACCAGGCTCTGTACCGCTCCCATTATCTTTGTTCTCTGGCCCTCGTCGGCGATGCGCGAGATCTGCTGCGAGGCCGCCGCAATCAAGTGCGTCAAGGGTTGTTTGCCGTCGAGCTGTGTTGGTTCTGCTCGGGCGCAGCGGGACGTGGCTCCGTAGGAGCCGCCGCCTGCTCGATGACTACCTGCGGGGTTGGCAGGGTGGCCGGGGTCAGCCTGGTTTCTGCAGCGGTCTCCATCACGGGCCGGTTGCTGTGTAAGGAATAGGTTTTTATGGCTAGCAAGTCCAGCGCTTGTTTGGGTATAGATTTCCAAAGAGATTCCGAATTAGGCCGCCCCCGTCCGACGCCAAGCGAGGCCCTGAAATGGGCGGGGCGGGGCGGGAGTGCAAGCCTGACTAACAGCCCCTCCCCCCGAACGCCGTGCATTCTTTCGCCCGCGCCCCTTCCCCCCCGCTCTTCTTTCCCCCTCGTGTTTGTAGCGGGGACGCACAAAAAATGCTCCAAGGCTTGCGGGCGGGGTTGAATGCGACTAAGAGGCTGTCCCAGCCCCCGCCGGCGGCGTGCGAGGCGCGGTTTAGGTAATTTTCCTTATAAGCCGGCTCAGGTCGGCGGTCTGGTGGGGCAGATCAAGCTGCCAGCTAGTGGTGACCGGTTCCATGTACATGAAGCAGTTCTCGGGCGCCAGCGCGCACTCTCCCAGGAAGTACGTGCCCGGGCGGGCCCCGCGCTAGCACCCAGGCCTGGTTGGTTACGATGTTGCGCACGTGCTGGATGCTAGCGCCCTTGGGGCCGTCGGGGTCGCGCAGGCGCCGCACGCTCGTGATCCCCTCCTCATTGTCGTACGGGTACGTGTACATGAACAGTGATCTCGCTTGCGCATCATACCTGGTGGCGGCAACGTAGCCCCAGCTCTGAATCTTTTCGCTGTTAGCCAGGCAAGGGTCGTGTGAGTTATCCATGTGTTCGTAAAAGCAGGGTCTGCCTATCATAGCCTCGGCAATGATGGCCAGTTCTTGGTCCGAAAGCTGCAGGCTGTAGTGCTCGCGTGCCTCAGGGTGTCCATTGTGACGCTTTTCTTCTAGAATGTCGTGCCTTAGAGCGTTTTCGTAAAGGCAATGTTCAAAGACCCAGATCGCGCCGGCAGCGTCTTGCGGGACGGTTCAGCACCAAACAAAACGCAGCGCGAGGGGTCCGTCTG
The DNA here is from genome assembly GCA_019918135.1 of Paulinella micropora. Taxonomy (NCBI): domain Eukaryota; phylum Cercozoa; class Imbricatea; order Euglyphida; family Paulinellidae; genus Paulinella; species Paulinella micropora. Next base: position 15,832 of record WBZZ01004371.1, read on the forward strand.
CTCGCCTCGTGTCCTAATGTCCGCATGGCCGTCACGCTTCCGTTGCTGCATGGCCTGAGCCGCACCAAAACAAAACAAACACACACACACACACAACACCCACACCCACGCATACACACACACCAAAACAAAACGCGGGGGAGGAAAGGAGGGAGGGGCACAAACAAAAAAGAATAGAAAGGAAAAAAAAACGGGGAGGGGGCGGGGGGGGGGGGAAGAAAGGTTTGAAAGTTGGGGGGGGGGGCCGGGAAAAAAGCTACTAGGATAGACAGAAAAAAAGGGACTGGAGAAGGGGCAAAAGAAAATTTGGGGGGGGGGGGGGTAGAGAAGAATGGGGAAGGTGTTATTTTACAGGCTCTTTTTGTTTCTTAGGTTTTCAGCGCAGGGAAGGCCGCGCTCTCTCCCTTTCCCCTCCCGGGAAGCTGGTAAATAAAAAAAAAGCAGAGCGAAGAGGGTGCAGACAATTCGCCCCCCCCCCCCCCGCACACAGTTTCCTGTCCGATCTTGTTCGCCTCTTTTGTTTTTCTTTCCCTGCTGCCCCCCCCCCCCCCGCACACAGTTTCCTGTCCGATCTTGTTCGCCTCTTTCGTTTTTCTTCTGCTTGCTGGCCCCCCCCCTCCTCCCTCCCTTTGTTTTTTCTTCTTCTTCTGCAAGGCTCGTTCACAACAAGAACCAAAAAAAAAGAACGGGCTTCCAAAGAGACAACAGTGAGAGAGAGAGGGAGAGGGGGGGGGGGAGCCAGCAGGCAGAAGAAAAACGAAAGAGGCGGATCAAAAAATAATGGGCACTCATTGCCCCCCCCCCCCCTCCCAACCCCCCGGCCCCCCTCCACATGTAAAAATGGTGGGGGGTTGTGTAAGCGAGCGGTTTGGGGGGGGGGGGGCGGGCGGGGGGGAAAGAGACATGTGCGAGCACAGGGGCAAGGGGGGGGGGGGGGGCCGGGGGTGGGGAAGAGACATGTGCGTGCACAGGGGAACAGGGGAAGGGGGGGGGGGGGGGGTTTTCCGGCCGCGACGAGGGGGGGGGGGGGGGGGAGCAGGTGGGAGAGAGAGAGAGGGGGGGGGGGGAGGGGGGGAAACAGTGTTGGGGAAGAGAGGGAGGGGGCGCGATGACAAAAAAACAAGCGCGTCTGCGGGAGGCGGTCCCCCCCCCCCCCCCTTACCCTTGTGTTTTGTTTAGAAGCAATAGCATAAACCACAAGCCGCTGGTCACAAAACAAGAATGGCTCGTACGAAATACGCCCAAGAGAGCAAGAGCAGACGCAAGAAGGCGCGCGAGGTCCTCAAAAAGGCTGACGACTCCAGCAAGAAAAAACAGAAGCAGCACAGCAACACTCACAGCAAGAAGAGCGACAAGAAGAGCGATAAGAAACAAAAGAAGAGAAAGCGCGAGGAAGAGCCCGAACAACGCCCCAAGAGAGTGATCAAGCGTTACCGCTTGCTGAACGCAGAGTGCAACAGGGCCCAAAAGTTTAGTCTGAACCACTTCGCACTCCGGCGGGCACCTTTCCGTCGACGCCTGTACAAACAAGTTATGCAAATCGGGGGCAGGGTCGAGAGATACAACAAATCAGCCCTGTATGCACTCATGATTGCGGCCGAGGACTACCTACGCTCTCTTTTTGAAAAAAGTAAGAGATTAGCAATCTTACAGAAACAGCACACGTTGCTGCACAAACATTGGCGATTCGCTGAATTCGAGGAGAAGATGTCGATGCAAAGGATGGTGCCGAACCCTTGAAAGACGCTTATGTCCAAAAAAAAGCCTCCCGGCCGCAAAAGATACTAGTATTATTAAAAGCAAACTGCTTGCTTTTTTTTTGTTTGAGAATGCATGCTGCACCGTTACCGCAGGGCGCGCAGGGGGGGGGGGGGGTCTAAGCTACTGACCGGCCAATTTAAAAGACAGAAGTGCGGTACCTAACAATTTTTTTATTGGTGGTTGTTTCCTTTTTCTTCTTCAAAGCCATTCAGCGAACCTTCGCTGGCCGAGCCGTCGGAGCAAGGCGTCAGAACAATGCGACGCGAACTCAGCCTACCTTGCAACCAGCCGGGGGACTCCAAGCTAAAGCTTTTATTTGGCAGCGTGGGGGTTTTTTGTAATTCCAGGAGTTGGTGCTGGAGGACTTCTGCGCCAAAGGGCAGGCTGTGTCTGGGCGAGCCCGGCTCGCTCCTAGTTTCCCCACGGGTCACAGACCTGCTCGTGCAGGGCTCGGGCATACTGTAGCAAGTGGAGCTCCTAAGCCTGGTCAGCACGGGGGGTGCTGACGCGACCCTGTTGTGGGACTGTGAGGCCTGGCGTTCTGCCGGGCCCTCGAAATCAAGGCTGTCAGCCACGTCGTCTTCCAGAGCGGGTGGCTCTCCCTCAACTGGGTTGGTAACGCCGGACAGCATATCGTGAGGACGGCGGGGCGGCGCCGCGCTAGGCGCCCGTGGGTAAGGCCTGTTTAAAGCTTTTATATCTAGAGGAGGCGGGCGCCTTGTCGGCGACAGCAGGCCGTGCTCTGAGCCGCTCGCCCTTGGGGGTAGCGGTAGCCTGCGAGGCAACACAGGGACGGCCGCGCTTAACGTGCCCGTTCCCAAATCTGCTGAACGCGATTTGGGTAAGGGTGGCAGTGCACGTCGCTGGTGTAGCGGGGCGTCAGTCGAAGCTAGCCCGGCGGGAACGCGGCGCGGAGGAGGGGCCCTCGGAGGAGGGGGGGGGGGGGGGGCGGGGCGGGCGGCACGGCCCCGCCGCCCAAAGGTTCTTCTGTGGGTGAGCTAGCGTGCGGGCCGTCCGCGCTGTCGCTGGGAACAAGCGGCCGCGGCTCGGAGGTGCTGCTGCCCGTCAAGCCGTCCCAGGAAATTCTGTTAGGCGTGGAAATCGGCGAGGGAGTCGGCGAGGCGTCAAGAGCGGCGCCTGAGCCACGGACCGCATTCACGAGGGCCCCGCCCTGCTTGCTATCTAAATCATAGACCCCCGTAGCGCGCAGCAGGGCCACCCAGCTCTTGCAGGACCCCGGCGGCACGTGCAGCAGCAGGTCCGTGCCCTGTGCTTCTGAATCATCGTACTGCCCCAGGTGTTTCAGCCTAAGCTCAGGCTGGCGCTCGGGCTGGCACTCGGGCGCCTGCTCGGGCAGGGTCACAAACCGCAAATTGCGCTGGTGCATCATGAGCCTGACGCCTACAGCCAGCGGTCTGGCGCTTGCGGGGGGGTCCGCCGCGCCATCTACGGGGTGCAGGGGAGAGATGGGTGGCAACGCCCTGATATGTGGTTCCGAACTGCTGGCCGAACAGAAGATGATGCAGTCGGGATAGATGAAGGCGCGCGCTTCCCGGTAGGACGCGCCGTGGCGCCCGCCGGGCTTGTCAAGACTGAAGAAAAGCAGGCCAAAGCCGCTGGGATACTGTTGCTGGTTTGACAACTGTAGAAACTGCGCCAGCCTCCCGTAGATATGATCGAATAAGCCCTTTTCCGCAAGGCGTTTCGCGGACGCTAGCGACAGGCGCAGGGCGTCTCCGTCCGGCAGGGTCTCCCGAAGGCCCCAAAGCGCCAGCAGTTGCGCGTACGGGTAGCTAAGGGCTGCGGCGAGGTCTTGGTTGTGGACCAACGCCCTGACGCCTCGCAGCCAGGCCTTGCCCCTGCTCGAGGCAGCAATGGAGGTCTTGATGCACGTCATGTGCGTGTCGGTAGCCGCGTGCCAGCGTGTAAAAGAGTCCAGGCGCGGGATAATTTCGCGCTGAATTACCTGCGCTACCTCTTTATGGCTGAGGGAGGTTTGGGTGAGAATAGTGCTGGCGACGGTGTGCAGCGACGGCAGCAACGACTCGTAGATGGAAAAAACAATACTGCCCCCGTCACGGTGCCCCTCCACGAGCACGCGCGTCAGGGTTGGACGTACAAGCATTGTAGCCGGCAGTATTCAGTAATGAAGCCCAGTGCCCACACCCTGAGCCCGCCCACCCTGGTGTTCATGCACCTGACCTCCCCCCTGTTCCTCCCTCTCCCCTAGAGAGAGAAAGAGAGAGAGAGAGAGAGAGAGAGAGAGAGAGAGAGAGAGAGAGAGAAAACAAAAAGCCTTAGGCAAGAGGAGGCGAGAGACAGAGAGGTTTGGAGTGGCAGGAGCAGAGCCAGAGACAGGGGGGGGGGGGGGAGGTTTGCAAGACAGGGAGAGAGAGAGAGGGGGAGGGAGGAAGGGGACGGCTGAGCTGGGTTAGAAGTAAGGGCGGGGAGGGGTGGGGGGGGGGGGGGGGGGTGTTTGTGTGGCTGTGATGTTGTTCTTTTTTTTTTTTTTTTTTTTTTTTTTGCTATTTTTTAAACAGAAATAGAAACGCACGGGAAGGAAAGCTGTGGCGGGGGAGGGGGGGGGGGGGGGGACAGACGCAAAAGAAAGCAAAGCCACGGATGGAATGTATTCGTCTGGGCCAGCACCTACCATCCCCCCCCCCCGCCCGTTCATAAGCCCTTTTTTGCAAAAAAAGGCGAAAGGGAAAGAGAGGGGGGGGGGGGGGAGGTAGAGCGGCCGGGGAGAGGAAGCGAGGCGACGAGGGGAGGGAGGGCGGGTGGGGGGGGGGGAGTGGGGCTTATGAAAGGCGAGGGAAAGGGAGGGGACGACGTCAGGGTGCGGGTAAAAGAAAGCAAGTGGAACACACTTTCTTTCTTTTTTGGGGTGGAGGGGGGGGGTTTTTTTTTTGTTTTTTTGGCCCCGTAGTTCCCTTGCTGGTATTCTCAAAAGCAAACCCTTTCTCACCACACCGCGCTTCCCCCCCCCCCCCCCCCCCCCCCCCTCCGCTTTGCTCTCCCCCCCCCCCCCCTCCCTTTTTTGTCTTGGTTCTGTTGGTTTGCTTCCCCCCCCCACCCCCCCCTCTATTCCCGGCCAAATGCTACTAGCGCTGGCTGTGCTTGCGACAGTCTGCCGCGCCTTGAACGTAGTCTCAAGCCACCGCAGCTCGCATGGCGGGGATTCCACGTTGCTCGAGCTTTCTTCTGACCAGGGGGACCTGCCTTCCAGCCAGGCCGAGGGCGTATTACAGTTTCAGGTCAAAGGCGCGGCCATTGGCGCGGGGCTGCGCGGCCTGCTGCACGGAATCCTGATTGTGGCACCGCCCGAGTCAGTCGTGGAACGCAGCCTGCTGGGCTACGTGCCGGAAGGCTCGAACACACGCACGTTCAGTCTGTGCAACCAATTGCAGAACGAGGCACAGCTGGCGGGCGCGAGCGAACGGGAGTCGGCGCTGGCGGATTACTCGCTGCAAGCCCTTCAGGAACAGGCCCAACAAAACAACAGCAGGCGCCGGCAGTTGCAACAACTGTCAGATGGCGTGCAGCCCTGCCCGGACGGCGACGCGGAATGCAAGGCGCTCAACGCCGACTCTCCCGGTCGTTACGTTTGTTACGCGTACAACCTCATGTCCAAGGAGCTGTTCAGGGTCTGCATAGACAGCAGGATGTGCCTGCAAGGCGCCTCGGACACAAATTGCAGGCTGTGCATCGCTAATTGCACCGCCACGGCCAAGCGTGCTCTGTACAGCGGTACAGCGGCGCGGCCCTGAGCTGCCCCAAAGCGTGCGACGTCGGCCAGTACTGTGCGGTGCCCAGCGGCGGCACGGCATCGTTGCCGGGCGTTTGCCTCAACATTACGAGCACGATGGGCGACCTCGGGGACACGCCCGGCGCGGGCAACTGCTACGATGAGAGAATAACGCAAGCCATCTCAGACCGAGCCCAGAAAGACTTTGAACGCGTGTTCAGCAGCGGTTTCAAGGGGCTGAGCGACCTGCAGGCAGAGCTGGACAAGACGGCGCAGATCTACGACAGTGCGCTCAAGGGGCTGGCAGAGACGGGCAAGACGCAGAACAAGACGCTGCAGCAACTGCTGCTGAACATCCACACACTGAACACCCAGAAGCAGCAGGTAAATGTCACCTCGCAGGACTTTCTGCGCTTGAACAAGACGATCGAGGCGTTCGTGCGGCACGAAAAGTCCATGATGGAGGACTTCAACAGGACCACCAACGCGGCGTTCCTAGATCTGCAGACGTTCGAGGGGACCATGAACGAGGAAACCAACGCTGTGAACGCCCTTTTCCTGGCACTCCTGGCGCAGAGCAGAGTGCAGAGCACGCTTATGGGCGAATTTACCGTGGATCTGGCGGGGCTGCTAGACATGGCCCGCGCCACGCTGGCCGAGGTGCGCGAGCTGCAGACGTCGGAGCGCTCGCGCCGCGCCCTCGCGGCTATGCTGTTTGCCTATGCCGAGCAGGCCGCGGAGCCATCCAACACACATTTGCTAGCGGAGGGCGGCGTGCCGCCGCTGGGCTTCGCCCGCGTGAACGACCCGAGCGACCCATTCCGTTTCACGGTGGTGATCCAGTTCGAGCAGGACACCCTTCTTTCAGATACTCTACAGGCCGCCAAAATAGATGACCTCTACAACTGGGCGCTGCAGGACCCGGAGGTCCGCTGGAATTACGAGACCTACACACCAACAACCGATGACCTGAACCCTTCTTGGCTGCTCTCGGCCGAGCCGCTGACGACTGCCGAATACTGGAACAAGACCCTCGGCAACCAACCGGACGAGGCCGGGGTCTTTGCGCGCTACGCGAACGACCTCAACGATCTTCACGAAGTGAACGCTTCCATGAACCGTGTCCGCTGGTTGTTGCTCAGCACCGTGCGCTTCTTCTGCGACCCGCAGTTCCTGCTCGAGCAGAGCGACAACTGGTTCACGTTCAGGGACATCATGGGGCTGCTCGGGCCCCCGGGCTGCGAGCCGGCACAGATGCACCGCGCCCTGACAACGCCTGCCACTGCTGGCTGAACGTGACCCGCGCGCTGCCTGCGCAAAAAAAATTTGCCGCCGTGGACCGCGGCCGCGGAGGAGGCCACGGTTGAGCCAACCACAGACATGTGCGGGACCCTCACGGGCACGGACCTGACCGACCAGTTCTACGGGGGCTGGATGCCGCGCGGCGCGCGCGAAGAGACTGTCACGTCGGAGCAGGAGCTCAGCGAGCTGCTGCGCGTGTGGTGCGCCGCGGCCGTCAAGAGCGCGCCCGGCGGCCGGATCTTTTTCAACAGCACCCGGCGGCCGTCAAGAGCCAGCGCGAGATGACGCAGGTGCTGATCGACGTGGCGGGCGACCTGCCCGACGACGTGGACATGTCGCAGCGGCCGTTCTTTACCTGTTCGCCCGCGAGGCTGCGCGCCCAGCAGGTCCCGCCCGCGCTGGGCGACAGCGCGTGGACCGTGCCGCCCGACGTGGCCAACTGCGACACGCTGACGGCCTGCTTCAGCACGGCCAGGCTCCTGCCGCAGCTCAGGCACGTGGAGACGCGGCAGAGATTTACTTTGCAGCTGAAAAACCTAGACTCGGGCGTGACCTATACGCAAAATTTGAGCCTGCTAGTGCCGCACCGGCTGCCGGCCGAGTCGATGCTGGTGCTGGGCTACCTTTCACTGGTGCGGGCTCCGCGACAACTACAGCTACGTGTAGGACGTGCTGCCCGAGGAGATTAGCTGCGTTATACCGACTACGTCATGTTCTTTCCCGAGGACGAGCGCGGCGTCCTCCAGCAGAACAGGCACTTGCTGTTCCCGCTGGGCTGCACTAGCGCCACCGGCGGCGACGACTGTGCCGCCGCCGCCGGCGACTGCGTGCCGCACCACCTGAGCAACCGCGCGACCGTGCAGGGCGAAACGCATGCAGAGTTCTGGAAGCGCCAGCACCTGAGCGCGCGCCTGGACCCCACGCGCCTGGGGCGCTCGCCCGTGGACTCGCGCAAGCGCCTGCTGAACGGGGTGCCGTGGCAGCGCAGGCGCTGCGAACAGAACGGCGCGCCCGAGGGCCCGCTGTGCCAGCTGCTGCGCACGCACTGGTGGCAGTCGTTGAACTTTCTCGGCGGCGAGACGCTCGACAACGTGGGCTGCGCGGACGGGCGCTTCCCGCTGCTGCCGCTCAACTGGTCGTCGCGCTTGAGTTTCGACGTGCCGGGGACCAGCTTCGCGCGCCGCGACGAGGTCGCGACCTGGTGCCCGATCGACGGCAGCACAGTCGTTGAGCCCCGGTCGAAAGTGGACGGCGAGCCCGGGCTGCGGCTGCGCTTCCGCCAGGGGCTGGACGCGGGCGCCGGGACGGCACGGTCGTTGCGGCTGCAGGAGTGGCGCGACATCAACAACACCATATTTGCCCAGTCCGACCTGGCGTATCCAACCGCGCAGGGCCTGTACTTCGTCGACGTGCCGGGCACCGACAACCCGGCGGTCGCGGCGGCGCTCGCGAACGGAACCAGCGGGCTGTGGCTGCGCGTCGTCGACGGCACTGAGGTGTCGGTGGAGCCGACCTTGGAGTGCATGTCCCTGTCGCTCGACAATGCCGGCGACGGCCAGGCGCTCGACAGCTTCTTTGCTTCGGCGGCGGCCGGCGGCGCGGGCGGCATGGCCCAAGGCACCATCGAGCACATGTGGATCCAGATGCAGACGGGCGCGGCCAGCGCCGGCACGGCCGCGGCCCTGGTGGCGGCTATGACCGCCGCCGCGACCTCCAGCCTGTTGCGGGACGTGGCCGGGGCCGACAACGCCACGGTCCTGGCAGGCCTGCTGAATGACTGGGAGCAAGAGCTCGCGGCCTTACGGGCTGTGCTAATGTCCTCGTTCGCCCAGAACGAAGAGTACCTGCGGCGTTCGGCCGCGAATGCAAACGCACTCGCCCGGCAGCTGGAGGCCACCATCAACCAGACCAAGTCGGTGCTTGCAAACTTTGACAGCGACCTGGAGGCGGCGCGGCGGGAAATAGCCAACATTACCCTGAGTGACGAGGCGCTGCAGAACGCCAGCGCCAGATGGGGCCAATGGTCCGACGAGGTCGGCAGCCTCGGAGCCTCGTTGGCTAACGGCGGGCTGTTCAGTCGGTCGTGAGCGGCTACGTGCGCTCGACCGTGCCGAGCGACTACGCCATAGACACGATTGTGATGATGCCCGTCGTGAAGTTCCCGGACGACCCCGCCCGCCGGGGGGCCTGGCAAGCAACTGTTCGGGCGTTTTCTGCGCGGCGCTGGGACGCGTTCAAGAGAGCTACCTCCAATTTCTTCCAGGACGTAGGCCAATGGGTTGAGAAGGCGGTCGACTGCGCGGCCGACGTGGCGACCAAGCTGGACTTCGACTGCCTAGCACCCGACGCTCCGGACTGCAAGCTTACCTGGCCCAAAATCCTGGGCGGGTTCTGTTACAAGGAAAACCAGTTGTTTCACACTTGCCGCGCACACCGGGACGTGCCCGTCGTGTGCGACCTGAAGAGGGCGGCCTGGACGACCAAGTACATCGTGCTACGCCTTGGTGTTCTTGCTGCTCGTAGTAATACCAATCGGCACCGCTGGCTTGCTCGCGTATGGTATCTATTGGCTGGTTCACAAGTGCCGCACGTGAACGTTTGGTTATGCTCAACATCATACGCTTGAATAGACTTGAAGAAGCACAAGCAAAAGCTGTAGAAAAAGAACCGCTCATGGCAGAGAACGGAACAGAAACTTCCGGAAGTAGTCGGCCGAAATCCTCTCGGCAAGGGTTTCCAAAAAAAAGCAGCAAAAAAATAGAGCGCTCATAGAATTTCTCTCTCACTTGCTTTCTTTTTCTTTGTGAGCGGCAAAAGAAGAAGTCATGAGACAAAAGAAAAAGAGAGAGAAAGAAGATGGAGAGACAACAAGAGAAAAAAAACGTAAAAACAACACCAAAAAAACTTTTTTTTAATTAAAAAAATACAGAAAACGTGCCTCATATATTCTGCATTACCGACGGGTGGCTTCTCTGTTTTACCCTCTTTTTGACAGCCGAATTCATGTTCAGAGGAAGGAAAAAAAAAAAAAAAAAAAAAAAAAAAAAAAAAAAAGAGGGAGCGTGGGGAGGGGGGTGTGGAGTGAAAACCAAATACTACCAAGATCAGAATTGAGGGGTTGAAAGATGTTTGTCTTCCGTGCCTTCAGCGTAGGGGTCATCCATCTTATACAGGATGTGTTGGACCGAACGGGCGGAGGAGGTTTGATACATCATCTTTTGCACGCTGGTTTTCTGATGTTGGTTACTGTCATCAATCTCGTTTCGCCCGTTGGTTACTGGGGGCATCTTTTCCAAGCTAAGGCTGTCAAAACAAGTGCCGTCGTCATGACGACGCAATTCTTGCCCGCCGAAATTCGGTGGAGTTTCGAAGCTGTCAAAACAAGGGTAGGGATTAGTAGATACAAGACGCGTCTGTAGCCCGCTAAGTTTCTGTTGCTCAGGAATTGAAAAGCTGGGAGTACAGAAGGGCTGCGGCGTCGTCCTTGGCTCCGCGGGTCTCAGGGGCGCGCCTGAGCTTGGATGATCGGCGTTAGGATCAGCGATATCGTTGGCCTTGCACTGGTTTCCACCACAGTTAAAACACTCACTTGAATTCTCGGTATATTCTTCGTCCTTGTCGCCCTCTTCCCCTGCTCGAGTTCTGACAGGCACACTGTTCACAGCGGCCGTGCGAGTATTAACAGATGTTTTTTTGTCATAGGAACACTTACAATCTGTTGCGTTGCTTGCAGCAAACCCTTTACCTGCGCACACGTCGCAGGAGACACTCACACTCACGCAGCCCCTGCACACGTCGCACTCGGAGCCAGAGACTGACTTCTTCGTCGTCGCCCCCGCTTTGGCCGCTTCGTTTTTGCAATCGCTGCACCAGGAAACTGAGACCGATTTCTTTACCCCCGCGGCGTTGTCTGCGCTTGCGCACGCGATGCGCACTAAGCCAGAGGGCGACTTCGTGGCCACCGCGACGGCCATTGTGTGTTTGCAAACGTCGCACTCGGAGCCAGGGACTGACTGTGCCGCCGCGCTGGCCATTGCTTTCGTGCACGCCTTGCACATGGAATCACAACTTGACTCTGCCGCCGCCGCTTTGGTCAATCCTTTTTGGCAATCGGGGCACAGAGAGAGCGAGACGCTGAGCTTACCTGCGACATTTGGGGAAACCGAGAACGACGACTGTGCCACCGCGCCGGCCATTGCTTTCGTGCACTCCTTGCACAGGGAACCACAACTTGACTCCGCCGCCGCCGCTCCGGTCATTCCGTTTTGGCAATTGGGGCACAGAGAGAGCGAGACGCTGAGCTTACCTGCGACATTTTGGGAAACTGAGATCTACGACTGTGCCACCGCGCCGGCCATTGCTTTAGTGCACTCCTTGCACAGGGAACCACAACTTGACTCCGCCGCCGCCGCTCCGGTCATTCCGTTTTGGCAATCGGTGCACAGAGAGAGCGAGACGCTGAGCTTTCCTGCGACATTTTGGGAAGAAGAGATCGACGAAGTCAGCCAGTCTTCTTGAACTGCGTGTGCGGCGAGTACACGGTCCCGCGGAGCGAACTCAACATTTCGGTCTGCTCGCCTACCTTCTGGCTCACAACTCAGAGCGACGAGTTCTGTGCAGACTTCTCGCTGCTGCGCGTCGCCGACAACGCGATGCTGAGCTCGGATGTGGCGATACCTAGCATGTGCTACTTCTTGCTTGTCACGCAGTCGTACTGCTTTGGGCAACAGCTTGCGTACGGCGAGCACTACGTGACGTACACTGCAGTGGACCCGTCATGCAACTGGGCCACGTGCGTGCGCGCTGTGTTTGCACGACGTTCAGCCGCCCTCGGTGCTGTGCGCCAGCGTCCCGCACA
>WBZZ01004371.1:30000-32500 GCA_019918135.1 Paulinella micropora
GTAAGTAGTAGTAGTAAGTAGTAGTAGTAAGTAGTAGTAGTAAGTAGTAGTAGTAAGTAGTAGCAGCAGCAGCAGTAGAGGTAGTAGTAGTAGTAGTAGTAGTAGTAGTAGTAGTAGTAGTAGGAGGAGGAGGAGGAGGAGCAACAGCAGCAGCAGCAGCAGGAAGAAGAAGAAGAAGAAGAAGAAGAAGAAGAAGAAGAAGAAGAAGAAGAAGAAGAAGAAGAAGAAGAAGAAGAAGAAGAAGAAGAAGAGTAGTAGTAGTAGTAGTAGTAGTAGTAGTAGTAGTAGTAGTAGTAGTAGTAGTAGTAGCAGTAGTAGTAGTAGTAGTAGTAGTAGTATTTGTCCTCTTGAATGTCGTTTGTAGTATATTGATCTTTTGGCGGGTGCATATCGCCATGGAGCGGATAACTTTAAACCAAAAAGGAACATATATACATATTGTATATGTGTAACTTCTCTTTTGATACCGGAAGGCCGCCAGCATGAATTTATCAGGTTCTAATACACTAAGAAAAATCGCAAAGTGTACACAATATGATGGCATGAATATTACTCAATGTAAATATGTCATAGGAAAACTTAACCGTGATACTTTTCTACTTCCTCTTCCTCATTCCCAGCTGCAGCTGCACCGGCAATCATAGCCACGTTGATGCTTTCCCACTTGGGTCCATTCGTGCAGGAGTAACCGTGGAGATTGAGCAAGGCACGAGACACAAAGATCGTGCTGCAAATGGGACATTTTGGCTGGCGCGGGTTCGGACTTCTGTCTGGGAGTGCTCCGGTAAATTCAACAGCGACGGGCTTGACAACTGAGTCGGGGGTTTCGGTTTTGACTTTCTTGCCTGGATTCTGGACTGAGTCCAAGACCTCAGTTCCACGCTTATCTCCGCTACCATGAGTTTTCTTTCCTTGCGGCTGCTCCCCTGCACTCTTGGGCTGCACCTTGGGTTGCATCGTTTCCTTCTTGGTTCCCAACCCGTGGCCTTGGGAAGCAACGCCGTTGGCTCGCGCGTGCATTTGCTCTCTTGCAAATTCGACAGGGAAGAACTTTTGTTTCTCTTCTTTTGTAGCTTCCTCGAAAGTCAACCAGCCCTTGTATTTCGGCCGCTTCCCATTCTTCGGGTTATTTTGCTTGTTCTTCTCGGTCGCGTCTTTGTCCTTGGAGTTCCCACCATTCATGCCCTTTTCTTCTTTGTCCACTACACGACTTCGGAGACTTATCTTCTTCTTGGCGGCAGAGTTGTCCACTGGCTCGGCTACGTAAGACTTCTGCGCAAACAAAAGAGCAGCATGAAAAACACGCGAGGTGAAACAAGAACTGACCGCCAGCTGCCGTTCGTTCAAAGACTTCGTTGGCCTACGTGTGCAACGTATATACATATGGTATTCAGTGCAGATGCAAAGAATGGGTTACTTGGCCTGCCTAGGTGTGAGAATCCCCATTTCGCGCAGGCTCTATAATACAAATGTCATGACAGGCTACCATCAAACCAAACACAAAATTAGACCCTCTTCTTCTCCCATTCCTCCTCAGTGTCAAAGGATGTGCGCCGCGTTGACGCCACGACTCCTGCCATCTCTCCTACATGATTGCAAGCGCACTTTGACAACAAGCAGATGGAGAGCAAAACTTACCATCAACCACACGAATGGAAAACCAAGTCGATGTCAAGGTCGGCACCTGAGAGAAACAGAGACACAGACACACAGACACACAGACAGACAGAGAGAGAGAGGGGGGGGGGGGGGGGGGGGAGTGTGTATGTGGAGAGAGCGAGAGCGAGAGAGAGAGAGAGAGAGAGAGAGAGAGAGAGAGAGAGAGAGAGAGAGAGAGAGAGAGAGAGAGAGAGCTGCTACTCCGGCAAGATGTATGGTTTTGAGAACAGTCAAACACAACATCGCGCAAAAATTTTATACACACGCCAAGCAACGAATCCCTTGCCTGAGTGATGACGGCCTTGCTGTCTGCGAAGGTCTTCAGCTTGCCACTAAGCTCGTCGAAGGGTTTGAGGTAGACGACATCGCCCTCTTGCAGCCCACGAGGTTGCGACGGTGTAGTTGGGCCTTTTGAGACTGTTGTTGGCGGCTGAGAGCTCGAAGACGGATCTGATGCAGCGATCTTCGGCCCGCTGCCGCTCTCGTCATTCGTCTCGCTCGAGCTACCGTTCGACTCACCGTTCAAGTCACTCTGGTTACCAATCGAGGCCCCTCCTGTCTCCGGCGCTTTCTGGGCAACTTGGTCTGCTTCGACCGATTGACATGTGTGGCCAGTTGCGCTGCTGTCCAGACTCGTGTTTTCCCCTTCTGAAGGGGTAGGTCCATTGGAGGCCTGCGCAGGCTGCGCGGTCTGCGCGGCCCGCACGGCTAGTCCATCGGAAGCCTCCGAGGGCAGTCCATCCTCAGCCTTGACAGACACCTCTTGCTCGGGGGCGTCCTGTTCCTCCACTTTCTGCCGCGTGTATCTCTTGTCAGGCAACGTCCGCTCCCTGTACTTGAC
>WBZZ01004371.1:37500-42500 GCA_019918135.1 Paulinella micropora
GCTTGACGTTTTGCTCCTTTTTTTGGCCGCGGGCTTTTGTGGGCGGGCAAGCGTCGACGTGCGTGCCGTTGGCAGCTTGCCCTCAGCACCGACCGCTGATTGGCCAGGCGCAACAGTTTCAAAATCAAGTCCAAAAGATAAAGTAGAAGAATTCTCTCTGAACGCCAAGACTATCCGAAGAGGAGGATATTTGGAAGCATCAGGACTTGGAGCGCAACCGTTGTTGGCAGCTGCAACAGAGTGCTCTGTGTCGGATGCGTTCGGTGTGGCATGGAGGGATGAGGCCCGACTCTCTTTCTTCCGCATGACAAAACCAGGTGGCTTCTTTATTCTGATTTTGAAAGACCCTTGCGGCGGACCGTCGCTGTCAGATTCACTCTCTTTCGCTTCGTCCACGTCTTGCACGCTTTCAAGATCATCGAGCCCCATTTCGCTCGCCAGTTTCTCTTGCTGCTTCTGTAACTGCCTCATCCTTCTCTGCTGTGAAGGACGCCATTTTCTGGGTGTCAAGCCAAGGGCGGCCTCGCAAGAAAAATCATATTTATCCAACGGATCGGACTGATCACGCACACTTTTCTCGCTTTTCTCGGTTTTCTCGGTTTTCTCGTTTTTGTTGTTTTTCTCGTTTTTCTCGTCGGGGGCCAGCGACCTGAAAAGAGTCATCTATGAAACAAAGATAAAAACTCATCGGTTTACCGCCTGGTTGACGAACTCTTACGACGGTTCCCCGTGCTGTGAGTGTTTGGCTCGATCTTGGGCTGAGCTGCTTCAGCCCCGTCATCGCGTTCTTCGAGATCATAGTCTTCAAACAGCGAACGAAAATCGGAGGGGCGAGACTTCCGTTTTGGAAAACCTGTCAACAACTGAACGTGAGAAAAAAAAACCAAAAAATGCAGCGATTAGAATATTACCTCTTCCCTCGGATCCAAGACAAAAGATGGATGCTTCAGAATAATCAGTAAGTCGAGAACGTTTTCTCCTTGGTCGGTCCATCAGATCTCGTATTAACGGTAATATCACCACTAAGTCCTCATCATTTTCATGGTCTTCATCCTTGCGCGTTTCCTTCACTACCTTACTCGGAAGACCAACTACCTTACTCGGCAGACCAACGTCTGAACTACCTCTAAGTTCCATCAT
The DNA here is from genome assembly GCA_019918135.1 of Paulinella micropora. Classification (NCBI taxonomy): domain Eukaryota; phylum Cercozoa; class Imbricatea; order Euglyphida; family Paulinellidae; genus Paulinella; species Paulinella micropora. The sequence goes on from WBZZ01004371.1 coordinate 38,641, forward strand.
GAGTGAAGCAGCGTAATCAGCTGCGGGAGGTTGAGGGACGGTGCGAGGTGTGGGGACTGGTTGCGAGGGAGGGGTCGCTGCGGGAGGTTGAGGGACGGTGCGAGGTGTGGGGACTGGTTGCGAGGGAGGGGTCGGAGGACGTTGAGAGGAGGACGAGGATACGCGCTTAGAAGACGAGTGCTTATTGTTAGTTGGGTGCTGACGACGCAGTGGTTGGGGTGGAGACGGAGAGGACGGAGGAGACGAAGGAGACGGAGGAGACGGAGGTGGCTGTTTCTGACGACGGACTGGCTGGGGTGGAGACGGTGGCGACTCGGGCGAAGGAGGAGACTGTGGACGACGGACTTGGGGTCGAGACGGCGGTGAATCAGGCGACGGAGGAGACTGAGGGGGACGACGGACGACTGGCTGGGGTGGAGGAGGAGGCGACTCAGGCGACGGAGGAGACGGAGGCTTGTACTGCTGACGACGGACTGGTTGTGGTTTAAGCGGAGGCGATGGAGGCGAAGGAGGCGAATGGTGCTGACGACGGAGAGGTTGGGGATGGGGTGGAGACGGAGGAGTCGACGGAGGCGTAGGTGAGTGTTGACGTGAGGATGAGGATACGCGCTTGGATGGATGCTGAGTTGTCGAGATCGCGTGCATGGATGACAGGTGCTGAGAACGATTCTGAGAGGTATTCGAGATAGGGCGCTGAGAAGGAGGGATGGGATGTTGAGAAGGAGGGATTATGCGCTCAGAAGAGTACTCAGAAGAGTACTCAGAAGAGTACTCAGAGGAGTACTCAGAGGAGTACTCAGGAGGGACAGAGTGCTGAGAAGTGCTTTGTATTGGGAGGTAAGACGGATGATGATGATACTGGGAGGACATGTAGTGTGGAGGCATATGAGGAACGGATGAAACAGGGCGTTGCATGGATGAAATGGGGCGTTGAGAAGGGACATGCTGAGGGTGAGCATCTGGATTGTCATGCTGAAGAATTTGAGATCGATTTTGGTGCAGCTCATGAGGTGAGTTTGGCATAAGAGGAGGCATTCCATTAGGAACGGTCCATGCTGTCCTCCTGCTAGGGATGGGCCTCTGAATAACTGATTGTGAACCTATATTTGCCATCCCGCGATAGGATATCGACGAGGAATACATTCCCGAGGAAAGCCCTGGAATGGGATATGGGCTTGGGCCAACATTTTCATGTGTCGATCCATAGTATCCATAGTAGCCACTGGGACCTATCCCAACGGCATTGGACGCTGCTAATGCTGCAGTGTGCTGTTCTGTCGAATTCACTGAATTGATCGTGACTAACGACGGATCCCCGTAGTATTGGGGTCGGTACGAGTCATTGCAGTACGAGGGAAGGCTAGGGTGTAGTTCTAGCTGTGGGCGATGGAGAGACTGTGAAACGTAGCCATTGAGTGGCTGCGTCATCGACCGTCTGCTTTCAACAGTGTGCTGCACCTATCGGCTTGGATAGAGCATGGGGTGTTGTTGTACGGTCAGTGGGTTTCGACCGGTTTTTGCGCTGGTTTCCCTCCGTTTTCGAAAGGCCGGATGTTGGCCCTTACCAAAAGCGGTCAATTTTTGCAATCTTATTTTTGCCAGCCCTGACAAAAGGTTTTGTCCTCATGTTCCCGGGAATTATCTCTGAAGTGGTTTCTCTTTAATTTTTGTCTGTAGTTACCTTCCACCAATATGTCTGATCGATGCAGTTAGAAGTCAGTACTGAAGTCATCACGCAGACTGACGACCCGCTCAGCTAGGAGTAGTAGCCTGACGGCTCATAACAAATTCATAACAATGCCGAGTCCAAGGAGCTCAATGTCTTCTCAGAATGGGACGCCCAAACAAAAGCTGAGGAAGGGTAGTAATGAGAATGGGGCGTCGTCGAAACAACAGCTGAGGAAGGACCTCACCGCGATGAAGTCGAGTGTGGTGGGTACACCCATGTTGCAGGTATTCTAACTTCACCAGTACTTTCGCCAGTACTTTCACCACAACTCTCTATATACTCGTGAATGAGAAAGCGACAAACCAGACTCAGATAGCATGTCCACGTGAATAGGCGTACCTCAAAAAGGAAAGGAAAATGGCCGCGACGTTGTACCGTTCCTACTCCACACGCTACTTCGTGCTTTATCCCGGTACCTGTCTCTCCCTTCCTTTCTTCCTTTCCTTCCTTCCTTCCTACTTCCTTCCTTCCTTCCTACTTCCTTCCTTCCTTCCTTCCTGCCTTCCTTCCTTCCTTCCTCCCTCCCTCCCTTCTCCCTTCCTTCCCTTCCTTCCTTTCTTCTCGTTCCTCCTTCCTCTTGTCCTTTCTTCTGTCTTTTCTTTTCTGTCTCTTTCTTTCCTTCTTTTCTTCTTCCTTTCCTATACATGCATATGTTATGTATACGTTAACGTTATATGTATGTCATGTCGTGTTATGTGTGTTATCTTATCTTAGCTTATCTTATCTTTTGTATTGTGTATTATTTTATATTATATTATAAATGTAATATTACATTATATTATATTTTTTATATGTTATATGTTTGTGGGCGTGTCTTTGTTTTGTTCGTCCTAGGATTTCTTGTGTGGTCAGTGAAGAAAGGTGGGGAAATTATTGGAGTTCTTCCGTTAGAAAGTTTCCATTATGTGGCACATCTAGAAGATTACAGCGGTGGAAAGAAGTTCGATTTGCTCGTACATCAAACACCCCTCCAAAGACACACCTTTTCCCTTCTAGCCCGTTCTCGGGAGGACGCTGTCACTTGGGTCAAACATCTCAAGATTGCTCAGAAACACTTTGGCTCAAAGAAACCAAGCTTTGACACTACTGGCAAGTTCTGGAAGAATGTGGACCTCATGTTGACTGAGGCCGTCGCTGCGGCGCCAGGTTGGACCAATCATCTCAAAGAATACCTGGAAAAAAACACCCAAGCTGACGTTCTCTCTGCCAAAGCGGATATTTCCAATCCAGAGACCGGCTCTGAGCTGTTAGGCCGGGCAAAAAGCAAGTCGATGAGTCTATATCGGCCATCCAGCAACTTCACCATCACCACCGACGAGATTGAAGCACCAGCGCCACCGCCGGACGCGGAAGAGGCGGAACAGCATGCACTAGCAGTCGCCGAGGCCGAGGCCAAGCACGCGGCTGAAGTAAATATGATGCAACAGCAGTAGCAGCAGCAGCAGCAACAAAAACAACAACAACAACAACGACAACAACAACAACAACAACAACATCAACAACAGCAACAAGCACAAACACTGACGCCAACTATTACTACTACTACTACTACTACTACTACTACTACTACTACTACTACTACTACTACTTCTACTACTACTGCGGCGACTTCTTCTTCTTATTATTATTATTATTATTATTATCATTATTATTATTATTATCATTATTATTATTATTATCATTATTATTATTATTATTATTATTATTATTATTATTATTTTCTTTCATTGAACATACCGGTCTATTTCTGGACCAGTATTTTCATTGAACATACCGGCCCGTCTGGAAGTGTTGGAACTGCCCTTGCGGGGGTGTCATTAGAGCTTATCGTCAATTCTTCGTACTCCCCTCACGGGTGAGACGATGGAGGCGCATGTGCAGAAATGCATCAGCCATTGACAGAGAAGCACTATTATTATTATTATTATTATTATTATTATTATTATTATTATTATTATTATTATTATTATTATTATTATTATTATTATGGACACCGTGATAGCCCAGTGGTCAAGTTCTACCATCTGGGCCTGTCGCCAGTTCGATTCCAGTCGGTGCCACCAGTATTTTCATTGAACATACCGGTCCGTTTGGAAGTGTTGGAACTGCCCTTGCGGGGGTGTCATTAGAG